>JAHWFO010022369.1:592404-610295 GCA_023313115.1 Rhysida immarginata
AAACATGCCACCCTTCTCTATCAGAGGGGGAGGAGAGAAATGAAAGTTTTTTTTTGTATATCAGCCATTTAAAAAGTCCTTGCATATTTCTGCACTGTTTTTTTTTTTTTGTTGTTGTTGTTTTGTTTTTTTTTCTTGAATAGTCTATTTGATTTGTAGTCCTTTGAGAAAAGTCTTAAATAAATTATTTTATATTAGTAACAGTAAAATCTTGGGATGGAGATGAATCCCTTGAAAATAACCCCTGCTCTAGACGACTGCCTGCTATTAATAAAGATGTGCTGAAGGCACTCATTGAACTAACCTAATCTAATCCACACCACACTTGTCATCAATTAGCCAGCCATTTCTCAGTGACAGAAGGAACTGTGCATAATCATCTTTGCATACTGTTCTGGGGAAAGTAAAAAAAAAATTGGATTAATGGATTTTCCATGTGCTCTCAATAATGCCTGACCACATTCTCTTCCTTGCTCATCATCACAGAGAGCCACTGCTGAATCAAATCATTACATATGATGAAAATTATATCCTCTACAATCATATTCATTGCTCTTGCCAATAGTTACCTGCAGGGGAACCTCCTAGAAAAATCCCAAAGCAGGACCTACACTCAAAGAAACTGTTACTGACTGTTTTTTAGACAAGGTCAAACCATCAAAGCATAAGTGCATTATATGCTCCAATGGGCTCATCAGAAACTCCTCCAACAATAACCTGCACTGATAAATTGTAAAGGCTCCCTACTGCTACAAGACAATGAAGAACTACACACAAGTTTTATAGACCCATTCAAAGTTTATGCTACATGAGTGGGAAGCTTTGGCTCTTCCTTTATATTCACCTGACATTTCTCCCCACAGATGATCACCTGATTAGATCACTGGATAATCCTATGCGCACATGACAGTTTAGAAATCGTAATGCCCTCGAAATAGAGATGGAAGACCTTTTCAGCTCCAGAAAACCAAAGATTTCATTACCCATTACCCATCCTGTGGAGTCATGTTATTGAATGTGAGGGGGGTTATTTTCATGAATAAAGTGAATCAGTTTTGTGAGTGCAAATGTATCACTGAATTTATACAAGAACTTTTTAAATGACCTGATAATTTATGAATGTAGAGTTTGAATTAATTTATATGCTATATAATCATACTAAACAAAGTTAGGCCAGAGTGTTTACTCTTAACTATTGCAAACTAAGATCTAATTACACGTACTCAAAAGATTTAGATAATTGCAACTCACAATATTATGAACAATATTTCTATTAAGAAAGTCCAGAAATTTTGGGATTGCATTTTCTGTGTTCAATCATTCACAGCCATTAAGAAAAACAAAAATCTCAAAATCTTATATGTTCATAATGCTGATTAGCCATAAAACAGTACCAGTCTTTGTTTATTAATTCAATTATACATTGGTATTTTTTCTTTCAAAATTAAGTTTACATCTTAAAGTCAAAATTTAAGAGTGGTTTAAAATTTGTTTATTCACCCATTAAAAAAAAAAATTACGCTCACCCATCTTCTTTCAGATATTTATGAGCAAATGCAAGTAGATCTGCTGCTCTCCCACTTCCATCACAAACGACTACGGGAACTGATGGCGTGTCAGTAACATATTCCAATACTGATCGAATTGTATTTGTACCACCTTCAATTACAACACATACGACTGGAACGCCGTTACTTCGAGTTTCAGACTGAGGTAAACGAATGTGGTTCACTAATCCTGCTATAACAGTAGAACCTTTCACTATCGAGTTCACTAAAAGTAAAAATGTTAAAAAAACATAAAATTTAAATGAACACTGAAAGAGCAAGTTTTTGATTTATACCTCTACAATTATCATGAAATTTATCGGTTTTCAAGGATTTGCTAAATGCTAAACTTCATAACGGTTGATTACAGAGAAGAGACTTCATATTATTTTACATTTATTTTATAATTACTGGAGAAGAATTTATACATGTATACCCTTCCCTGACCAGTCCACATGGATATATATACCCATCCTGGGACTGCTGATTACATGTTTTCTGCTGGTTCAAAGTAAGAAATAATCCCCAAACATGATCATTGTGTGGTTACTTCTCTAAAAACAAACTTTAATTTTAATGGTTGTCTTATGAGGATTGTTCAGTAGAAACACATTCAATAGAGGCTGGGAAGAAATTTAAAAGAAATTTCCATGAATATTAAGCAATAAATCCCATTGGTACACTAATCTATAGATTCCAGTCTGGTATAATTTCTGCAGTTGTTGGTGGAACCATTGCATAACAGCAAACTTTACATCAGTTTCGGAATTGAACCACCGTCCTTTTAGCCATTGTTTTAGAAGGCAAAGATATGGGAATCTATTGCTGCAAAAAAGCAATTTCCAAGTGTCTCACATTTTCATCTGATAGTGCAACATCTGGATTCCTTTCCTTGTCGAAATTTCTTGTACCATTCAACCACTGCCATATGAAAATAACTATGGTCACCGTATACAGCTTTCATTCTTGTAAAAATTTCCATTGATCGACGCCGTTCAGCAGCCAAAATCTAAATAAATGCATGCAGATTATCTTGGATGGATTGTCTACCATGAACGCCATCTTCCAACTTAATCCCAACTCTTAGAAAGAAGAAAACAATTAATATATGCGACAGATGCCTCACTAGTACATACAAAATGTATATAAACAACTGCTTTCCATTGTCTAGGCCAACGTTTCTTAAACTTTTTGGCTCGCAACCCCCTTTCACACATAAAAATTCCAAATGACCTCGACGGTCCCCAATTGGGTGTCCTAATATGAGTTATATGTTCCACCCAAAGTCTATAAACATATGTCTCTAAACATAATATATGTTTAGAGACCTTGGTTCCATCAAATTTTCTGCAACCCCCCCCCCCCCCCCAAGAATTTTTCACGACTACAACTTTAAGAAATACTGGTCTAGGAATACTTTCATGGCTGCACAGTCAAAATTTGTTTCTATTGAACAATCCTCATAGATTTCAGTCTCTAATTAATTTTATGATAATTACTGTGCAAATAATCATTCTCCAAATTCATTACAAGTCATAAAACATGAAAGAGTCAAACTGATGGGACATACAGAAAATTATGTCAGATGATCAAAGTTTTCACTGTACTGTAGTCAATATACAAATGCTACAAAGCTCATTTCAAAAGTCATACCCATTTTAGAATTAAACAGCATCCACTAAAGACTTTTGAAGAAAATTTAAATTCTCTACAGTTTAAAGGGCAAATGACACCAAAAATATCGCTATTGAGATAATAAATAATCAGAAAGAATGTAACTAAAAAAAAAAGAAAACAACAAGTTTTTATGGAAAAAAAGTTACAAATTTTTTAAAAAAAGAGACGACAAATAAGTGAAATGGGGCCCCTCCATTCAAAAACATTAGCTGGGCGTGACATCATCGTTGCCAAGCCGAGGCCGACGAGATTAATAGGCCCTGTGAATCTCGTTGGACCTGTGGCTTGTAAATCGTGCCACAGCCTGTATATTTGGTCAGCCTCAGTTAGCAAAGCTGACATAATAAGCAATGCTATTGTGGGAGTTTTTGATAAAATTCAAAATGAATTTATATTACAGGAAATGGCCTTTAAATTATTTTTTTTAGTTTTATTTTATTTTAAAATGAAAGTAAAAAAAATAATAAAATTGATATTTAGTATCAGGAAAATATTCAAAACTATATGAAAATAATCTTCCGATTTGGCTTCATTTGCCCTTTAAGCGATTTTGATAGTTATATAATTATCAATTGGACACATGTGACAAGCTTTTGCATTCTCTTGTCATATACCTTTGCTGCCATTCATTCATCCATTCAGAGACATAGGCTCAGTTCACTATCTACTTTCTCAAACTGAGTCTTTAGCAACAATGGACTTAACTTTGGTGTGGTGAAAAACACTTGGGTTACAACAATGCCACTGTATTGTTGCTGAGAAAGCAGATAATGTATTGATCCATAGTGACTGCATCTTTCTGCTCTTCGTCACTTTATTAAGCATTTTCCTCCCAAAAAAAGCCTTCAGTTTTATGAAAAGATAGAAGTCACTAAGGGTCAGATCTTATTTATGAATTCATTGATACAATGCCCATTTATTCCTTGTCATAGGTATTCTCCTTTCCTACATTAAATTTTCAATAAATACTGTGTATCTTTTGTTATTATTGACTCTGTTGATGATGTCACCATTGAAAAATATCAAACTTGATATTGCTTATCCGCTATTGTTTATCTTTGTTTTTTCTACATACCATAATAGCTGGATTTTTTATCTTACTGGACGTTTGTGATTGTAAAAATTTTTAACTTGAACTGTAATAAATAGTGTTTATGCATTTGTAATTTGAGAGAGAAAGAGAGAGAGAGACAGAAAGAGCGATAAATAAAATAATCAATATTTCTAACCTGGAAAAATTCTTTGTTGAGAAATAAATTTTTCTACTTTTTTCCTCAGTGCTATTTCTGCTCCATGTTTCCCAGTTGTGCCATTGTCAACCAACAAAAAATATGAATGATGATTATTTAAGACAGCAAACTGGCTTTTTGGAGATGAAATGCTATGATACGGCACAACTACCTAAAACAAATAATGTAATGCAAAATGAATGAAATGCCCAAATGAAAAATAAAATAAAATTAAAAATACATACGTACATCTCGTCCTAGCAATTGCTTGCTATTTTCAATAATGCCCCATGGTGCAATGCCGATGCTAATTACTCTGTTATGCAAATGTGGTGTCCTTTCACTTGTTAATGCTTCACCTACATGACGCATTACTCCTGCAAATATTTGTCTATTATTTTTATTTGTGCAGAAACAACATTGCATATGAAAAATATTTTGGTCAAAATAAAAAAATTCTATTTTAAGGTAACATTAAATTTTCAATACAGATTTATGTAAGTAAAAATTCTTATTTTTATTTTTAAAATTATAAAATATGAAAAAAAAATTATATATTGCAATATAAAACTGGATGGAATAACAACTTTGATAATGTCATTACCAATCATAAAACCTGCCATGTTCTTGTATAATCTTAAAGTGACCAGAATTTTTAGTTTTAAATTTGGGGCAGGATCCTGGGGAGAACGGGAAAGAGACTACTATCAATGTAGCAACTTTGGAAGTATCACTGCTACATGGCCATGGTCATCCCCCTCGTATGAAGACCCTGCATGTAGTCCCCGTACACACTTTTCAACTTGGATGGATTTGTAGTTTTCTGTATTATTTCCCTCCAGATGCAGAAAACATATCAAAGCTGCCACCTCAAGTTATCCAATAAGCCACATTATAGTATGGGATTTGGTGCTATGGTGATGAAACCACAAAATAGACCACTACTCAACCTGGACTTCCAAGGTGATCATAAGGACTTTGTAACTGACTCTCATTACCTTCCTATTTTTGACTTCCTTGACATGTAAAGCAGAAATTATCAGGGCTGGATTAATTGTATTAAGCACCACAAAATGACATTAAGACCTCCCCCTCCAGTAACATACAGAAGATAGATTATGATCTATGGCATTGGTTCCCAAACTTTTTCTACTCGTGAACCCCTTTCACAAATTTTTTAAACTCATGTACCCCTTTCACAAAGATCTGATTAGCGTGAACCATTCATAAATATACAAACATACAATATAATAATCCGCCATTACAGAAAGATTTTGTGAAACACCTGAAAGATGTCGCGAATCCCAGTAGGAACACCTGATCTTTCTGTATTTTCAACTTCACTTATTTCATGTAATCTGTAATTTGGTGTGAATGGTTCAAGAATAATGAAAATGCATACAAAGGAGTTTGTTTTTTTTTGTTCCCTACTGTCAAGATAGCAATCATTTTTTTCCCCCAGGTTTTTTTTTTTTTTTTTAATTTTTTTTATTATTATTATTATTATTTTTTTAATTTTAATTCTCTTATCTGAAGATTGAAGCTAAAGTAATTTACTTTTTAAGAATGTCCCTAGAGCATTCAAAATATTTGGAAATTTTTATGAAATCCCATTCCTCTTTCATTTTACCTGAATTTGTGCCTCCTGTGAAAATCCAGGCTCCTGTAGTTTTTGCTGCTTTGACTAAACCTTTACGCAGAACCAATTTCAATTTTGGTTGTAACTCAAAGTTTGCCTTTCCTCCGTGAACAGAGATTAAGAGTTTTGGTAACTCAAGTTCCCATTCTTTTGTTAACAGTTGGAAAATTAAATCTATTTGAGTGTCATGAGACAAACGAACATACTGAAATAGATGTCAAATCAATTAAAAAATAATAATAATAATTAAGGATTTGTATAAGAAACAAAAATATTTGCATAAGAAACTAATAAGAATGACCATACTGATTTAATTAAGTACAGAAATACCTGGGCTTTAATTGGATGTGGTCCACCTTGAAATTCAATTATGCCATAAGCATCTGTCGGTAAAAGATTTGTATGTTTTAAAGGAGACCAGTATTCTTCATCATTTGCATCTGGTATTTGCGAAGTTAGGGTATCATGATGAACCAAATATTTGCCACATCCACATCTTAAGTTTAAAAAAAAAAAAGTCTTAGCTGGGAAGGTGTTTTCATAATGTTACAATACAATTTCAGGCATTGTCTTTTACTCATCCCATTTAGTAAAAGAAACTCGATGTATCATTTAAGGAAATACTTCTTTAAATATCTTTATAGGATGACGAAAGTGTATATAAATATATCTATAATTTATTTGATATTAAAGTACCTTTCAAGATCTGCATTGGCACTTAATCACGACATAATATTTAAAATTTAAAAACAATTCTTACTAAAATTTCATTAAAAAATATTTGTTTTTACCTTTGAGAATCCTTATGACTTGGAATGAATTTAACACACTCCCTTTTTTGAAAAACTTTTTCAATCCAAGAACGGTGATTCTAAAGAAAAATTTAAAACTTTTTTAAATAAGTAAAATAAAATAACCAGCAAATAATACGGTAATAAAAATGGAGAACAAGATTATTTCAGGGGTGTATTAAAACATGATGATGTTAATAAACTCTGGTGTGGGTTATATTAGCATTATAACGAAATAGCTTATATACCCGGCGTTGCTCGGGCTCTTTTTTTGATGAAAGTTTGCAATATCTGAATGGGAATATACAGTAAAAATTAACACATTAAAAAGCTTACAATTAAAACGGTAAAAATTCATATAGAAAAACCGAAAAATCTTTTAAATTGCTCCTAAAGTATGGTCCTCTAACAGTTCTACCCGGTTCATGTTGAAATGTTGTGTATAGCTGAGTGAGTTTAATGTAGTGCCAGAGAAAAAATGTAAAAATGTGTAGAATAATGTGTATGTCTTTGAAAGTGAGAGGAAATAGAATGAAAATGTAACAATAGTTTGATCTGACGTTTTCTCAGCCTTGGCTATAACTGTAGTTCTTCTGTTTCGTGTGATCTGACCTTTAAAAATTCATTTGTTTATCTAAAAATTCAACAATTCCAAAATTCTCTTTTTTGGTGTCGATGGATATACATGATCTGTGTACTTTGCAATTCCAACAATTGGTAATCTGTTAGGAAATACAGAAATTAAACTGGAGCAAACTCCAAACATCAGGTAAAAGATATTACTGGAAATTAGAAAATGGATGAAAAAATTCTGCGACCTGGATTCGAACCAGGAACTTCAACTGTCATGGTCGACACCTCTACCAATTGGTCTATCGCAGACACTTGAACAGCCATGCTGTCACTAAATGTCTTAAGTAGTCTTTAGCTGATGTTTGGAGTTTGCTCCAGTTTAATTTCTATATTTCTTATTATTGTATGTGTTCATCAAACTTTCTGATGGTTTGGATAGGAGAAATTCATGATCTGTGAACCGGGTGCCTGCCTCCCATTGGGCTTTCCATCTTGACAACTTGGTTGTCTTTAAGTCACTTAGTGACAGCCTGGCTGTTCAGGTGTCTGCGATAGCCCAATTGGTAGAGACGTCGACCATTACAGTCAAGGTTCCTGGTTCGAATCCAGGTTGCAGAATTTTTCCATCCATTTTTCTGATTGGTAAACTGTTGTTGCAATTCACACTCTGCTCTCGAGATCTTGAAGCAAAACTGGTGCATTCATCACTAGATTTGGTCGCCGTTTTGTCTGTTAACTCATTTGCATCATTGATGGCCGCCTGGGAACATCGAAGGCCACTGGGTCACTCACCACTTGCTCAGTTGCAGCAGTGCGCTGGAAAAATTGATACAGCACCAAGCGAAGGGGCTACTTTCTCTGCTGCCTTTCCACTGTTTCTCAATAGTCTGCTAACTCTCCATTATTTCCAGTTACTGCTCTTTTTTAAAGCTTTTCAGGAAAATGTTAAATTCTAATAACTATCAATTCTAAGAAAAGCACGAAGGACAGGGATTATATGTATTGTTAAAATTCTTGACGCCTTCTCACCGATTCTCAGAGGAGGAAGACCCTTACAGCTGTGTGCTGACAACCATTATGCGAAACTTTAAATTTTGGTCAGGAAATTAGAAAGTCCAAAGAATATTACATTTTATAAGAGGGTGGTCCTCGATTTAAGCATGTAAGTTGTATGTCCTCAAAATATTTTTGTTAATGAAATTTACAAAATGATCAGTCTTGAGATTCATTTACATGTCTTAATTAACATGTCTTCAATACATAACTATTTGATTGGCTGAACTTGGTATATTTTCTCCAATTTTTGTATTTAATGCCATATCATTTTTAGAATTCTGTGTTATCACTACTGTTGTTGCAGAAACTTTTACCTTGCATAGTTCTTCATGAGATATATATTCTTGGTCTGTACATGCATGTATTGCTGTGAGATACCTCCTGTCAGTATGCACTGCCATCAATTTGAATATCGATTATTATCGATAAATATTATTTTTTCGAAATCTCATGCAGACAGTGACCTTATTCTTGCTTTGAAGATCAAGTGTGCAAATTTCATCAAGATTGGAATAAAACCTTTCTTATAGATTTATATAAGAAAGAAACACTCAAACAACTTTCATCCTTATATATAGATAATAAAAAAAAACAAAATAAAAGAAGTTTATTTCGTCAAGAGATGGTGCTGCTGTCATCGAATAATTTTTTCGGTATAAAACGACCGAATGAACGAAAGTGAAACGGTCGAAATCTATGGTTGAAAACGTATAGTCGTGATATGCTAACTCTATCGGGTGGCAAAAACTATCAGCAATATACAATAATGCCATAAAACATATATTAACACATTAACTGGTGCGGCCTCATGTTTATACGAAAAATTTTGTTCCCTGCTACAAACTGTACGTGGTATTTCATTCTTGACTTCTTGACCTACCTTTCTGAATCACCCTGTATATACAGATTATGTAAAAACAATGAAAAATAGAATAATATCTAAAAAAGTTGGAGCAAATTTCAGATATTTATTTTAAGCAAACTATAAAAGACAGAAATACATTCCACACATCACTGCACAGAAGACGGCTCAAAGTTTTAAAAGCCCCTCCTAGAATTTCCAGTTAATGACATGCAGCAGAACTGTTTCCTATTACCAGTAATAGGAAAATTGTGATGCCACAGAGAAGTCGTCTTGTGTGATGCAGTTTGTGAAGTTTGAATATCTCGGACCATGGTGTAATCCACATATTTTCAATAATACAATTTATCTGTTTTATATTATTTTTGATTTTTGTCATTTATTAGATACTGGAAATTATAAAAAATGTAGATATCATTGGAATTTAATAAAATGTGTATTTAAGACTAGAAGTCGTGTATTTCACAAGATTTAAATGCTAGGGTTACTTGGCTGCCGCTGCCGCCTCACTATGTATTTCTTGTCCTTCGTCAGAATCCATAGAAGGTATGGTCTATGGACTTGTAACTTCCACAATGCTATGAATCGTTAACAATGTATAGACTTTTTCATATTAACGCCAGCTGTTCAGTGTGAATAACAGCAGACAGCTAATCTTGGGTTGTGAGATGCAATTCAGGAAGCACTCACTAGCTGGCACTACTATCGCGAAGGTCTACAATAACAATGCTTTGAGAGAGAGAGAGTCCATAGACCATACTTTTTATTGACTTTGCCTACATGTATTTTCACAAAAAATTTTGATGTATGTGTATTGTTGCAAAGACTGTTGTTTTACTGCTTGGCAATTATTTTACCCATAGTAAAGCACGCACAAGCAAAATAATATAAGAATATGTAAGAATTTTTCTTTCTAATAATTCTGCTATATTTCACGTAATAAAATCTTAAAGTACAAACATCATTTATTTTTTGTAAATGAGAGAATTGAAATTTTGTGCAGGCTTTCAAATCAATTTTTTCCCAATTTTTTCCAATCTCTGAATGGAACCAGTGGATATTAAATAAACCTTCATGCCATTTTCAAAATAGCTTTTTAGAACATCATTGGTAGATAGCACATTTTACGTTTTCATAAAGTAATGTACACAGTGTATTTAAAAAGTTTTGGGACAAATGTAATTAAATAAGGAATTCAAGTGTACTATAGACTGAAAAATAATCGCAATTTGATAAAACACTAATCTTCAATATTGAAGCTACAGGCTCTGTGAAAGATCAAGCTAAATTAGGAAGACCAAAGTCAGCAACAAACGAAGAAGAAGTGTTGAATGTTTTATTATCATTTACGAAAAATCCTCACAGTAGTCTTCGTAGAACTGCCCAAGCTCAAGAAATTGGTACATATTCAGTCCGCAGGATTTTGAAAAGTAATAAATTGCATCCTTACAAAATGACATTTGTTCATGAGATAAATGAAGATGATCCCGACCGACGTTTAGAATTTTATGAGGACATGATGCTTAGAATAGATCAAGATCCAGACTTTCTTTACAACATTGTATTCTCAGATGAAGCAACATTTCAATTGAATGGTACTTGTAATTGGCATAATTGCAGGTATTGGGCAGACGAGAATCCTCATTGGATGCGAGAGAGCAAAACCCAATATCCACAGAAATTAAAAGTTTGGGCTGGAATAATTAAATAATCATTTGATTGGGAGATATGAAAACATGCTTCGAAATGAAATAATTCCAGCAATAAGGGAGATTGCTGGCGATAACTTGGAGCACGTTTGGTTTCAGCAAGATGGTGCTGCACCTCATTACGGACGGAACGTTTGTAATTATTTAGATGAACATTTTCCTGATCGTTGGATTGGACGCAGAGGTCCGATCGAATGGCCTGCCAGATCACCAGATTTAACTCCACTTGATTTTTTCTTGTGGGGTTATTTAAAAAATCGGGTTTACGAAACGAAACCTCAAAATTTAGATGAATTGCGTCAGAGAATAATTGATGTAACTGCCCAAATACCTGCAGAATATTTAAACAATTCCATCGAATCTGTTTACCATCAATTAGCTTACTGCAAGGAAGTAAACGGTGCACAATTTGAGCATTTACTACAATAAAGTTATTGGCGCCAATCGTGAGAGGCAAGGGGACTCACCTGAAACAAGCATCCCGATAAGTGAGAGGCAAGGGGACTCACTAAAAACAAGCACCCCGAAGGGAACAAAAAACTACTACGTCCACGTCGTTGTTCCTGGGTTATGCTAAACGTAGTTTTTTACTAAAGTCAGATACAAAATCAACGAAAGACGTTAACCTCATATTAGCTGTAGAAATACTTTCACTTGCGAGATTTGATAGATTTTTGAAAAATATTGAACACGTGTTTTTCAGTTTTTCGATCCGATGTAAATTTCGCGAAATATTCGACCATCCCACTTCTTTTGGCACACCTGTATAATTAAGCTACTTAAACTATAAAGCCCGAAACACCCCCGGGGGGGGGGGCTTTTAACACTTTCTTAACTAATTAATAATCTTGAATTAGAATCATTAATTCCTGATCTAAAAATTTTAAAAATGATATTAAAATTGAATCACTGATGAAAATGCAAATAGAGTCAGCAATGTACAAGAAAAATTATTTTTATGGAATGAATGAACATGTAAATAATAAAAAATAAATGAAATCAAAATAGCAGAGCAGCACAATTTAGGGAGATCCAAGTGATTAGAAGTAAGTACCATAATGTTTATGGTCGCTTCAGATAGAATATTAGCAAAGCAAGCAAACATTTTATTAATAAATGACAAAAATAAGTGATTAGCAAGGTTATAATAAATGAAAGAATGCAAGGTTGTTACTACTCGTATAATTAGATGAAGAAGCTAACAAACTTATATATCTGAAAAGCAGAGGCAGATTTGAAATGGGTTACTGTCGTCACCCTCTCCCCCATCTCCTCCCATCAGACATTTTTTAAACATGGGTTTAGAAGTAAAATTTCAAATATCCTTTTCCCAGGATACCATTAAGGATTGTATCATTCTCCTCCAAGATTACAATCTGGATCCACAATACTGTAAAGTATATCAAGTTAAAATGTATTTGACTGCAACAGCTGATGTTAATAACGTATTATAAATAAAATAAAATAAAAAAAAAAAGAAAAAATCAAAGCAATGTAAAGGAATGTAACAGATGTAAATATTATTTAGCAAAGATCCTATTGGAAAATGTATTTTCATTTATTACATGTTATAAACAATAAATAAAATGTACAAAAAATGCATTGATATAAAGCAAACATAAATTATACTTTTATCTGGCCTCATTTTGCAGCTTCTTTTAGTCTTAAATAGAATGTCCTTTAAACATACCTCCACTTCAATGGAACAATAAGACAAATCCTCAACATCAAGATCCTCAGCATCAAGAGATTCATCATTATTACAAGGAAAAAGTGAGGAATTTAATGTTGACATAATCCCTTCCATGTTTTAATAATTAAACTGAAATATTAGGTAATTCACAAATTTATCTAATTTTCTTTTCTAATGATCTATGTCTTATCAATACATCAGAGATATCTGATAGCTCCACATTTAGCCTTTTCTTAGAGACACTTTATTTGATAGACATCAGAAAAAAAAAGAATCAATAGATATAGAATTAATTACAAAGATTAAATTTATGATAATTGTATAGAAAGGAAAAACCTCCAACCACAAAAAAAAAAAAAAAGTTCATGATATGATGCTATTTTCACATAAATCAATTTATAATCTCTAAGCAATGTGTTTGAAATTCTGCTAGTTTATTTCTTTCTCTCACTTTTTAGTATACATCTTTGTTTAACTCCAAAATTTGTTTCAAGACTTGAAGTGGAAATAGTTTACCTGATAAAAAAATTCATTGGAACATTGTATGATATTAGCCGAGGAAATTCAGTGGAATCTCCAGATTAGTTAGATGCAGATGGATGATCATTGCACCCATACTAAAAAAAAAAAAAAAAAAAAACAAACAAAAATAAAACATGGTGCTTTCTGTGCTTTGTAAGCAGTTTACGTTGTTTCTTTTCAAGTCCCTCAAGATCTGTGTGCGTCCACTGTACGACTCCAAAGGAGTACGAGAGTATTGGGGATTGCATAAGTATTGATGGCCTTGATTAAATTTCTGGAATTTAAATGTGTTTTAAGTATTGCCTCTAGCCTATTATGATATTGTTTAGTGAGTGTATTCTTTAAGCATTTGTGCTCCATTACAGTGGCCTTACAGTATAACAGAGGGACATCAGGAGTTCCAACTAGTTTCGCCATTTATTCCCGGCTTTGTCAAGGATATACAGCAAGAGGCATGCAAGCCTTTATATATACAGAACAGTGGTACAAGTTAAGCAATGAGCGTAAATACATACAAGAACCAATAGGATATAAAGCAAGGGGGCCAATGAGTTCAAAAAAGACGTAATGGCCAGTAGAATAAAATAGAATAAATACAAAATTTCTCCCAGCTTTCCTAAAAAGTATATCTGGGACCTAATTTCTCCCAGCTTTCCGATTTCTTATCGTCCCTTGGCCTCCGAATATCATTTCGTACTCCAACCCCAGCTGCTCGCACCCTGAACCCGCCCACCTCCGTCACCTCCGACAAATAAATTCCAAATCCGGAGTTTACCGCCTGAATTGTGCGTTTTGCGATATGTTCTATGTGGGATTATCGACCCGCAATCTTGCATTGCAATTCAAGGAACACCTTGACTCGTATAAAAAACGGGACCGTGTCTCCCACTATGCAAACCATCTCGCAGATTCCGGACACACTTTGAAGACAAAAGAAGAGGTTATGTCTGTCCTGCACATCTGTAATAAACCAGAAAAAACTGCTACCCTCGAAGCGATCGAAATATTCAAGGCCAAGAGGTCCACCCCACACTTGCTTCTCAATTGCCAGACGGACTTTAATGTGTTTGCAATACTTAGTTCTTTATCTGATCTACTATGATTTTCTCTCGTTTTTTTGTGTTTTTTTTTTTTATTTTATTTTATGTTTCTTCTGCATTTTGTAAGTTTCTTACCCCTTTATTTTATTTTGTTTTTTTATGTAAATTCTCTTGTCTTCGGACAACCGGATATGTTCTCTTTTCGGTCCGCATTAAACGCACCATCTCTGTACAACTTCTCTTTTGTGTATCGTGTATCTTAAAAAAAAAAAAATTTGTATTTATTCTATTTTATTCTACTGGCCATTATGTCCTTTTTGAACTCATTGGGCCCCTTGCTTTATATCCTATTGGTTATTGTATGTATTTACGCTCATTGCTTAACTTGTACCACTGTTCTGTATATATAAAGGCTTGCATGCCTCTTGCTGTATATCCTTGACAAAGCCGGGAATAAATGGCGAAACTAGTTGGAACTCCTGATGTCCCTCTGTTATACTGTAAGGCCACCACCTGTTTAGTTATTATTTTGTAAAGTGTAGGCAGGCATGTGATAGGTCAATATTGTGTGGGATCTGTCATGTTATGTGACTTTGGTATCATGTATGTTTTTCCTTGTGTGAGGAAGTATGGCAATGTCTGTGGTGTTTGCAAAGTGTTGGAAATCTCTTTTGCAAGGGTCAGATGCAAACAAGTGAACCACTTATACCAGAAGTTCTGAGTCCTGTCTACACCTGGAGCCTTCAATTGTGAATACGTTTAATGACTTGTGAGAGTTCATCTGGTATAATGTCAATATAAGGCATGTTGGTAGTGTGGATGCTGATTGCTCCTCTTCCCTGATACATCTAGCTTCCCTATTATGTTCAACTGAGACAGACCAAAGAGACGACCAATAATGTTGGAGTGCTGTTTGTGTTGGCAGGCCAGTGTTTTGTGTGTGTGTATAATCTTTGTTTAACTGCTTATAGAATGTATTATCTTTGTTTGCAAATAACTTATGCTGTTTGCGCTGAGTGCATGTTTTGTATCTCTTCAGGCGTTGTGTTTTTTACAGCTAACTTTTGTTTTAATGTGTCCATATATTGTGTAATGTGTTGATTGTGTTGCTCATGTCTGGTGTGTGTTTTAATTAACTTAAATAGCTGTCTGAGGCATTTGTTCTGCTTAGATGAAGTGTTGTTTTTAGTGTACTGTGTAAGTCTACCTAACTGCTTGTGGATTTCGTCAATCTCAGACTCGATCCGCTTTTGCCATTTAGGTTTCTGTTGGGCGTATAACTTTTGTGTGTGTTTATGAATTGGTTTCTTTCCCCGTGTGGATATAACTGTGAGAGCCCCAGTGTAAATAAGTAGGTGTATGTATTCTAAAGATAGATTTTCTTCAATGTACTGTGGTAAGATAAATGCGTTCATGTAAAATAAAATTTCCCCCGTTTTGCTGTTTATGTTTATTTTCGGTATACCTGGTCTTTGTATGGGATCTGTTCCTGTGTAAACTGTAACGTATTTTTGTAGGGTGTCATTTAATGTTTCAATAAGTTTAGTATTCATTGTTGAGTGTGTGTGCTTCAAGTTCAATAGTGATGTCAGTATTAGTGTTTGAATCTATGTGTTGGATGTCGATATGTGTAGATGGCACGTGTTCTTGTAGCTGTTGTGCAATTTTTGTGGGTATTAAATTGTTCATAACAATTGTGTGACGCTTATCTGCAATGCGTTGTTTAGTGACTATGATGTGAGGATATGTCTCTTTGAAAGTGTTATATAAGCGTTGTCTATAAGCTGTAGTGTCAGTTTCCAATTTAGTGACTACGTAGTAGGCTCGCATGATAAATGGTTTATGTCATTGGTCCATTTCATGCGTTGGCGTGGCTTGCCTGCATTAGTGGAAACACTAGGGACAGGTTGTGGCATTGCAGTAGCCGAACAGGGATTGGTGCTGCTTTCGCCAACAGTGGCCCTGGGAGATTGTGGCATATTTTTTGAATGTGAGCCTCTGCCTAACTGACGAGTGCAGACCTTGGTAACCCGGGTGATGTCCAAGCCAGTATCAGATAACAAACTATCACTAATCATAGTGATCACCAATAAATGGGTGGTCCTGTTAGCCATCTCCATCATCAGCAGGCCCTTGGCCGATGTAATCAGCTCATCAACCCTACTGGGTTATCTGGACCCTCAAAATTAATCTAAGGATAGAGTAGATCAGACATGTTGACCAGGGCCATCTCCCTAAGATGTTGCCCCCTTCGCACAACATGGACGTAGGACCACACAAGGGATATTATTATTATTATTATTATTATTATTATTATTATTATTATTATTAAATCACCCTACTTCCAAAATGACTGCATTATTTCAATTTTGTATAAAAATATAACATGATAATTAGATAAAAAGTTCCATCTATTTTCTCTTATAATGTATAGAGAAGTATAACAAAAAAAAAAAAAGAATGTTGGAAGATAGTGTACTTATGCTTTTCATTGACCAAATGGCAGGGAATCAATGCATAATTTTTACAACAAAGCCAGAGCAAGGTTAAGAATTTGAACTTTATTTGAATAATGCATACCCAAGCCAGATTCATTTGAAATTAATGCAATGAACATTCATTTCTAATGTTCATTAATTTAAGCAAATTTTTTGGAATGAACCTAAGTTCTATTTAAAAAAAAAAGCACACAATTTAATAAATACATTCAAGTATGCAAATAGCATCCTTTTAATTAGAAATAAAAGCAATTCAACTTTGGCATTTCTATTTCAAACTCATCTTTTTAATATATTGATTCTTTCCTTCTCATATGTAGATACTTTGCACACTTTATATGCAGAAAAGATTTTAAAAAAAATAAAACAGAAAGGAATGTGTTAACAGCATATCACAAAAAAAGAAAGCTTTTATTACAGAAATAGCATGGACAATAAAATGTAAACATAAAAGCCTTATGGCTTGTATAAAAATTACAAAGAAGAAAATCTGACTTGAAATGCATTAAAGTTTTATGATGGTAAACTCTTGAATAATTAAAAATAAAAAATCTAGTTCACATTGCCATAATTGTTTAAAATAATGGTTATAAAAATGACAGAATTTTTAAGTGCATGACATGAAATATTCTAAAATCTTAATTTTAATCCCAATTTCAACATATACCGTAATTGCAATTAAACAGGCAACTCTTATTATGATTGATCTTTATTACTATGATTTTTGTAATATTCAATGTCTCACACTTTTTCACAATCTTGTGAACAATACTCCCTAATATTACATCACAAAATCATGAGCCCTCTCCTCCCCGCTCCCATTTCCATTATTTCTTCAGTTTCAAAATAAATCAACTTTTCTTTTAAAGAGTACATGGAACTTCTATTAGGTTAACAATGTACATGACAGATATCAATAAATGAAATCTGGACACAGAATAAATGGAGCCAGATACTGTGGACAGATGTCAGAAGAAAAGATAAGAACCACTAATCCACATAAAATATTTAATCGGATGGATGCACATTTCGGCAGCCAAGCTGCCTTCTTCAGC
>JAHWFO010022369.1:614962-643887 GCA_023313115.1 Rhysida immarginata
CCCCCCCCCCCCCCCCCCCCCCCCAATATTATATACCGAAAATTATGGTGCATTTAATTATGATGAATGTCCTTGTTGGTCTAGAATTCTGAGATATAATGAGGAGAAGGATGGGTTCTGGATAAAGCAATACATAAAGAAATGGAATTAAAATTATCAATGTGTTTCGAAATATACTTTCATGTTCATGGGCAATATCACACAAAATTTAATGACCAAGATTAGGGTCGTATATTCAAGTAAAAATTGCTTGAAAAAATATTGGCAAAGTTATTTGGTAGATTTTTCAATGTCGGTCCCATTTCTTGATCTTTAAAAACACATCTTCATCTTTATTACATCACCAGATATGTGCCTGCACAATTTGAACATTAAAGGTTCATTGTTTCCATGATAATAACTTAAGTTGTTATACAGTATTTCCATTCTAATTACAGTAATAAATCTAGTAGAGATTGGCATTGCATTTGCAGTAAATTCAGTAAATTAGAATTAATGCAAAAGTAAATAAATATAATAAAACAGTAATATTGCTAATTAATTTATTAAGATTAAAATATAAATGGATACATGCCAAAAATGATGGATTTAAAAAGGTGACCCAAGAAAGAAAGAAGTGTCGAGTTAAAGAAATTTTACGTTCCGTTATTTAGAAATATTTACAGCAAAAAATAATAGATTAGATCATTATTCCAATATTTGGAGAACCATCAACTCACAGCACTTTCACAAATAGGATTTTTCAATCGCTTTTTTGTCAGTAGTTTTTTTTATGATATACAGGGTGAGACATTTATCTTGAGACAACTGAATATCTCAGAAAGTAAGCATTGTACAAAAAAATGTCCAAAATCAAAAGTGAATTATTTTACGAGGAAAATTCATTAGTTAAAAAATTACCCCCCTTGTGAGGGGGGCTGGTGGGAGGGGGTAACTTTGAAATCTTAAATAGGAACCCCTATTTTTAATTGTATATTCACATTATACACAATATTCGAGAAATGTTTTATTCTTGGTATTTTTTCAACTGATCCAACTGTTGAGGAGATAGAGGCCCTGAACTTTTAAAGTTTTGAACCCAATTTTATCGATGAAGACAAAGAGATAGAGAGAGAGTGGGTCTTACAGACATTCCTATTCTACTTTTTAATGGCCTTTAAGAATCCCAAGTCAGAATTTCAAAAATCCAATATTTTTCAATACATACGCATAGACTCTGTCTCCATAGGACTAACCTCTCCCAGAGGTTAGTTGTGCACTAAAAAATTTTGAATTTTTGAAATTCTGACTTTGGATTCTTAAAGACCATTAAAAAGTAGAATCGGAATGTCTGTAAGACCCACTCTGTATCTCTTTGTCTTCATCGATAAAATTGGGTTCAAAACTTTAAAAGTTCCACACTTTCAGGGCCTCTATCTCCTAAACGGTTAGATCAATTGAAAAAACACCAAGAATAAAACATTTCTCGAATATTGTGTACAATCTGAATATATCGTTAAAAATAGGGGTTCCTATTTAAGATTTCAAAGTTACCCCCTCCCACCACCCCCCCTCACAAGGGGGAAGGGGTAATTTTTTTACTAATAAATTTCCCCCGCGAAATAATACACTTTTGATTTTGGACATTTTTTTCGTACCATGCTTAGTTTCCGAGATATTCAGTTGTCTCAAGATAAATGCCTCACCCTATTATATAACAATATCTTCCTAATGCAGCATTTCTTAAAACACTTTGTCAGGATGAAAAGTATTCCCAATAGAGCTCTGATTCACCCATCCCTCCCAGAAACTGCATGCAAAGAGCCTTTGGAAACGAGTCCCGTCCCAAAACCCAAAAGAAGAATAATTTGGTGTAGCCGTGGATAGAAGCAAAATCTGCCATTATTCGGCAGGATCAATTAACGAGACAGTGCACGTGTGCAAGAGTTCAGAAAAAGAGTGAGTGAATATAATATTCGTCAATGGAACGACTCACGTATTCTTGAAATTCATTAAAAGCCAAAACAAGGGGCTTTGCTAATTCCAGAAGCTTATCTTCTTCGTCCGCCATCAGTAATTCTACTAACTTAAGAAACAACGTTTCTACGGGGTTTTATTTGCCCCCTGCAAAGTTTTCAAATTACGACTGAGTTCAAATTCTGTAACAACAAAGTGATTTTGCAATGAATGACTTACAAATAGGTTTTGGTATTATAAAGAAAAAGAAAAAAAAAGAATCACTTTTAAGAGGGTTTCTTACAAGGGCACATTTCGAATCCTATAAGCACGTTGCAAGACTGAACCTATTGCATTCGACAGAGCATAAAAAAAAGATGAGCATGCACAAAATCTGCGAGGATATTGTTCTCTGTACTGCGTTTAAAGACAAAATGAAAAGAGACCTTGCAGTACAACATTGTAGTTTAAAACCAACTAGTTTCGGCATTTAATCCCATCTTCATCAGGATACAAGAGAAATGGGCTAGCAGCTCTTACATAATGAAAATCACACTGGTGATGCCTTGAAGATGTGCTGATTGTCGGGAACTAACCCAGTCTTTACCGCAGCAGCCCACAAAGAAATTCTTTTATCAAGAATTCTGCCTCTTTGGCTTCTTACTTCCTGTATCTTAGAGAAAACTTCAACTTCAATTGTTTAATTTTGGTCATGCTAGGGTCTGCAAATCTACCTAATGCCATACTTCTCTTTAATGCTTCAAAAATTATCAAATTTTAATCTGGAAGAGTTGCTTTTTCTGCTTGACAGATTGGAGGATTATTATTCCTGTATTTTTCTTTGTCCAAATTCTGTATACATCTGAGCTTTTCAATGGGAAGTTTCAGCTTGGATATTGTAACTGGCAAGGGAGGATAAGAGAAGCTATGGCTCTCCTCCGTTGTTTCCTCTGATTCTCGGCTTTCCTTGTCACTTAATTCCTCTTTTATATCATCACTGCAATAGAGGAGTACATAACATTAGATATCAATTTCCTTTATTTGTAATTAAATATCTCCATTACCTATGGCAAACTGCAAATAAACTTTTGCTTAGAATCATCTTTTTTTTATGGTTTATTGAATGCAATAGGTCCAGTTTTGCAACGTGCTTACAATTCAAAATGTTCTCTTGCTTATATTAAATCGATAGTCTTATAAGAATAAAGTGAAAATTGAAAGTAATAATAAAACTTCTACACTAGAACATTCTGGATGAAATTTGGTGGAGCGGGGGCGCCCCCCCCCCCGTAAATTTAACAGATAAAAATGTTTTTTGTAGTAGCAAATTCAATAAAAAAATATACACTAATTATTAGGTGCACAAACAAGTTTACATCGTTTGCTAATAGATGGTGTAATGAGGACTTATTTCATGTAACTGGTAATGGCAACACGTCTAGAAGAAAGTCCTTGTAAAACAACTTTTGATAATTCGTTTAGGACATTTTGTTGAAAGGTGAACATCATTGTTTTTAAGTGCATTGAAAATATTGAATTTTGTACCAAAAAAACAGCATATGCATGAAGTTTTGCTGCATTGCTTCTTTTTTAAAGAAAACTGCTGCTGAAAGTCACCATTTGCTTGTGGAAGCTTATGGTGAACATGCTTTGTACTCTGTCCAACAAAATTTTGACGGATGTTTCCAATTAGTGTTTCAGACAATTCAACAGTAATGATTTTGATGTGGAAGACAAAGGGCATGAAGGTGCACCAAAAAAATTTGAAGCATTATTGGATGAGCATTAATGCTGAACATTAACAACAACAAATAATCATACAAGTGAAAACTTTCTCCTAAAAAATTCATTTTTTTGGAAAAACCCAATAAATAAAAAATTAAAATAATAAACCAAAAATCATAGTTTAATTTTCTAAGGCATACATTTAAAATTTTAAACCAACCTTACCCCCCCCCCTCCCCAAATTACTATCACTTAACTGAGATGGCAACATTTTAACGGGAAAAGTTCGGCTCAATGTCAAGAAGTTTTTCAGCTCCTAAATTCATCCATCATGAGCAGAGATGTTTCTTCTTGCACCTTCTGTGTCAAGTTACGAGTCAACTCTATTGAGACTGATGGAACACTGCTTTGTGATGGATTAACCCAACTATGACATTGGAACTTTTCCTGTAAAATGTTGCCATCTCAGTTAAGTGATACTAATTTTGGGGGGAAGGTTGGTTTAAAATTTTAAATGATACTTTTATCTGACTTATCATTTGCACATGTTGTCACCAGTCTCAGGTAATGCACACAATTGCAATCTTGCTACAGCACCCCTATTGCGACATTTTGTACCACTTGCAGTATTCACCAAAACATCACGCCATCAGATTATTATTTGTTTAGACCACTGCAGAGCACCCATTTGGGGAAGAGTGGTTTAGTTCTATTGAGGAGATCAAAAATCTGTCTCATAACTAGACTTAAATACAAAACTTGACAGAAGAAAGACCAGTTGTAGAGAGGACCAACTCAACTAGTAAGAAAGGGGAAACTATTTGATATGCTTTCGGATGTTTTTCCATTAGTTCAGATCCAAGGGGCCTCTGTCAGCATTTAATAGGCTGATAGGCTGTCTTCTAGAAAATTCCAAAGATTCAAAGAAATCTAATCTTTTGGGTTCATTGACTTGTTGTACGATATTCGAGGTCTTTTTCGGTGGAATGTCCAGTTTTCAATATGTGACCAGCGAAACTTGATTTATCGAGGTTAAAATTCTTAATATAGGCCAAGTGTTCTTTGACTCTTATGGAAATTTTTCTTCTGCTTGGCCAAGAGACTTTAATTGGCATGTCTTACAAGATAAAACATCTTAAAGCATATCAAATAGTCTCCCCTTTCCTTTTGTAAGGTATCGAGACAGCCATCACCAGTTGAGTTAATCCTCTCTACTACTGGTCCTTCCTCTGTCCAGTTTTGTATTTAAACTGTATTTTTTCTGATTATTAAGTAGCGTAAGAATGGAGCTACTTTTTGGTGTACAATGTGTCTGTCCATCTATCTGTCCCCTTCATAATTTCAGCATATTTTGAGGTAGAAGATTGAAATTTGGAATGTAGCTTACTGTGGATATGTGTACCTTCACTATTTAGTTTGGTTTTTGATTGGCTCACTAGGGTCAGAGTTTTGGAGATGGGAGTTAGAAGGGACCAAAAGGTCTACATGTATTTACTTATGTAAAGGAGTGAAATTCAGTATGCAGATTTCTCTAGGCAAGATCTACAATCTTTTTCATAAAAGAAGACCAACGAAATGAACCAATCAGAATTGAATGCTTATCGCTTAGTTACTCTGTTGATTGCTCCACACCCTCGCTTTAGAGCTACATGCTTTCAATAAAATTTCCTTTACAGAGAATATATTAAATATTTGAAAACTCTTTCTAATTTGTTTACTTAAAAATATCACGATGTGGAAGTTTACAAACAATAAGGATTAGCATTAAAACATTAAGAATTAGCTCTCTCTGTAACGTCAGGAGAAACTAATGAATCACCGTTACTTGCAACTGATTGGTTTCCACTCTGACCCGAACAGAAGTCAATGGTCTTCTTTTATGAAAAATAGTCTACATTACTATGAATTTTGGACCAAATTGTCCCAATGGAGTCGGAATTGTGGGGGTGGCAGTCGCTTAGTCTTTAGAATATGGTAACATATGGCATGTGATATATCATTCGACTGGAAATGACGAGAAAGGAAAGAAGATAGAGCTCTTTTACATTTTCTAAATATTATGTTTGAGAAAATATTGAAGGGGCTAAAGCGTGCAGATAAAAGGTAAAAATAGATGATCTCAGGGCTTCTGCTACTTTCCTATACCTTCCTTGGGAAGATTAATTTATTGTTTGTTTGTTTTTTTATATCATCTGATGAAATGTGCATAGTGTTCCATTAAAAATTATTGTGGAACGTGGATTTCTGTTTTGTTTTCTTCTCTCATTATATGTACCCACAGATTTTGATACTCAATTACGTAGTGACCAGGGGCAGGGGGGTTATGAGCTGCCTCCCTTGCTGGGGAGGGGGGGGGGGGGTTTGCTGCAAAGATAAAACTTGTGAAGATGGGACAAAAAATGAATGCCCCGGGCCTCTATTATTTAGGAAGGTTGTATGCTTTGATGGTATCTTGAACCTTATTGTTCTAGAAAAACTGTTTGTTTGTTTTTTGTTTGTTTGTTTTTTTTTTTTTTGTTTTTTTTTTTTTTTTACCAAAATACGAAGTAAACTTATTTATACACCAAAATGAGTGCGGTTGTGATACATGTGTCTGTATGCGTGCATACCCCCCCCCCCTCCGACTGTGTATTTCGCTGGGCACCTGTAAGCACCACCATCTGTCATTGCAACTGTTGGAATTCTTGAACGCATTTGAAATTGGCTTTTAAGATTAATTTCAAAACAATAAACGAATAAATGAGAGTATCGATTTCCACCATAAAATGTTACAATGCTTTAAAAAACAAAACAAAACAAAAAAAAAAAAAAAAAAAGAGAGAGAGAGAGCGAGCTCATTATCTCGATGGTTGCAGGTCAAAAAATTTTTATTTATTATTTTTTTAAAGCATCTAATTAACAAATGGTGGTCTTGAAGAAATCACCTTCGCATTGGAAATATTTTTAGTATTTTTATTCATTGGTTTTTGTACAACGTTTGAAAATGTCTAGTTTAATGCTGAAAAGATATGCAAAAAAAAAGCAAGAAGAAAAAAAAAGGATCTGTTGCTTTTCTGCTTAGCAACAAAATCCAATTGCAACATTAGAATAATAATCATAATAACAATAATGATAATAAAAATTGACGACGACGACGCTTAATTCCAGAAATTGCATGTTTACGACGAGCGCCGATCAATTTTTAAGGTAGCTCGTTTTGTTGTTGATTTGTTTTTTTTAAAAGGCGATTGAAAAAGGCAAACAAACTAAAAGAGAGCAAAGGCATGCAGTCATTCATTCATTTGCATCTCCTTCTTGGCTTACCCGCGTTTTCATTTTCCTGCTCAGCGGTGGTGGCAGCGGCTGCTCTCGGCTCGAGTGGTGGTGGTGCGGCGAAGGCTGCAGCCACGGACCATCGCTCGCCTACTCCGCTGCTTGCGTGCCAATTGTGTCGTCGGGCAGCCTCGATCAACAAGTCCCACGCAACCGACCGCCTCTCCGCGCAGCACTGCTGGTTCGTATCGGAAAGCTCCTCTCCTGCTAACAGACCCGATGCTCTGCTCCCAAGCACGGTTCATGGCGACAGCATCCTACACGCCGTTTATGCCGCCATCTTCTGGCAAGCGAATGCAATGCCCTCTACGAAACGTTCCTCGCCCACCGGACACCATGTCGACCACCACAGTTAATCCTCATCAATAATGCAACGGCGGCTCTTATAATACCGAGGTGCGTGGGAAATTTATTTTTGTAGTTCATACAATGAAAAAAAAAAACAAAAACGTGGGCGTGCGTGTTCAATTCAATTTCCCAGCGCACTTGGTTTGACATTGTTTCCTTTGCAACACCTTGAAATGGGGGATTTAATTGTACACACGTATTTGTTTTCTTTCGGTGGACACACTGTCATTTTGAAAGTTTTTGTGAAATTTTTTCCGACCTCCCAAACTTGGCCCGTCTTGATAGTGTTTGATCTTACCAAAGTGGTTTGATGATGAAATCTTGCTTTATTTTAAGTCGATTGAGTGTGGTTTTATTGAGGTAATCAGATAGGGTGGCCAGGTGACCCCATTGAAAAAACCGGACAAACTGAGTTTCCTTTCATTAATGACACGACATAGTTCATCTTTAATGGGCTGGGAGTCTTCAAAAGGGTTTTTGTAAAAGTCTAAAACATGGTCCTTCTGGAAGGGTAAAGTACTGAATATTAACATCCTTTTGGTGACCAGTTTCATTGAAGTAATAGTCAGTACATTATTGTTTTGCAAGGATTTAGGATATTATACTCTATCCAACGAAAGTTGGAGTGGGCATGTCCAGTTAAACTTCCTATTTCAATTGTTAGACATTGTTGCCAAAGTAAAATCAACAATGCCTAACAACTGAAATAGGAAGTTTAACTGGACACGCCCACTATAACTTTCGTTGGATAGAGTATAATAAAATAAAACAATAATTCGTTCTTATCAACTTGTGCCATTGACTAGCGAGACCAACCAGAGCAGGCCTGGGCACTCAAATGTCACCTGACCATCGGGGTCCGAGCAACAATCCATCCTTCATTGTCTCCATCATGGATTTTTAACAATCAGGGTTATTTTGTTTGTTGGAAACAATGAAGGATGGATTGTTGCTTGGACCCCGATGGTCAGGTGACTTTTGAGTACCTTGGCCTGTCTCTCGCGATCGTGTGACGTCATGATAATCAATTCCAATGTTGTCCAATCAGTGACATCTTAACGTTGACTTTTCATTTCGATCGCAAGTTTTTTCGGGAAAAAAACTGCCAAATTTGAGGTTCGACCCCCCAAAACCGAACATTTGGAGAGAAAAAAACGGACAGAGGGATAAAAACCGGACAGATGGCTCAAAAAACGGACTGTCCGGTCAAAAGCCAGTCCACCCTAAAATCAAATTTCAAAATGAATGTCTTTAGATGGAAGTCTTCTCCCAAAAATAGCTGTCCCCGGAGTAACAATTTGATATCAAAACAATAGGATATCATCATAAAATTAAACATTAGCAAGAGCAGGTGAAGAGAAAACGACAATAAGGTGGAAGAGAAAAGTGTGGTCCTCCTCAGATAATTTAAGAATGAAGATAGGCATCTGAAATCTATAGTAGGTAGCCGTAGCGAGGGAGGGCCACTGTATAAGGGGACCACCGGGACTGTACATAATACAATCAGCCCAGGGCACTGAGTAGGAAATGCATTTGGATGGCCTATTTGATGGCCCAATCAGACAGGTCCTGAATATGCAAATTATGCCACAAATTTACCTGGACATGTCCACTTTTTTTGTGTCTTAAAAATGGTCCGAGCGGGTTTTTAGGAAAATGGGGAAATGTCCTTTTTCCTGCCGCGCAATTGTACCTTAAGATTATGCGATATGCCAAGGCTTCCCTCTTTAAGTCAAGAAAGCCCTCTCAAGCCTTTGAGATTGAGAATCAAAGTGCATTCTTCTGCAGAACATAGAACATTCTTCAATGGAACAATGTTTCAATTTCACGAATTTACACCAAACATGGGGGGGGGGGGGGCAGTCACTCACACACGTAAATCAAGTCAAGCTAAACAAATACTTAAATTTTGGTGGAAATAAGATGTATACGGCAAAACTTTGGAGTACTAGCATTAGCTGCATTTTGCAAAGACGGAGCTGGTATTTGGTACAGTTTTTCCACGTATCTCACATTTTTATTTGAATTCCCCCCCCCCCCCCCCAACATAAATTCTGGATACGCCCATAACAGATTTATGCAAAAATCTGTCAAAATCTGCTAAAATCCATAGTAAACGTTTTATTAGTACAATTGAATTCAGTGGATTCTTTTCGAATTTTTAGCTATAAAAACTTAGGTTTTTAGGGAAAATATTTTTTGAGTTGGCCACACTTTTCTGGATTAATTATGCCAGGAAACAAAGTTTTTTGGGGTTTTTATTGTCCAGTTTAACATGGTGCTTTCAGCTGATTAGGGGCATTGGAATTATTGAGTAAACGAGTTCGCCGCCGTCATTTTTAACGTACATTGACGATTGACCTAATGGAGATGTGAAGTAGATAGCTCCGTCCACGCGACCTAAGCCATCATGAACTTGATTGTCAGTGATAATAAACAGAGTCCAAATTGATATTAATCTGATGTGTCCTCTATTTTTAAAATATGTCATCCGGAAATCGTGGCCACAAATGCAAATTACGTGGTGAGAAGTGTGGGAAGTGTTGCCCTACTAGATACAATGCACAACAGCACACAATAAGGGAGTCTTTAGGTATTGAGCATTGAGAGGTCTCAGTTGTATTGATATGGCCAATCTTCCTAAGCAGTTGCTATTTTGCAAGCTGGTGGGTAAGAGATCTAGGAGTCGGCGTACAAATAACCAGACTACATGAAGAATATGGTTCGTACGTATTACCATTGAGAACATGCGCCTGATGGCGACCTAATGGCTAAGCGGATTTGAAAAGTAAGTAAGTAATGCAAATTGTATCTTGTAACTGTAACAGATAGTAATGGTATTGTTTGGAAAAAAGGAAGGAAAATTCCTGAGACCAGGATTCGAATCAGTAATCACAAGTATCACGCTCGACGCCTCTACCAAATGGACAATCGCAGATACTGTACAGCCACACAAGTGGTCACCAAGTAGTCAAGATGGTAAGCCCAGTGGTAGGGCGGGCACCCGGTTTACAGATCGGGAATTTCTCCT
This sequence comes from Rhysida immarginata, assembly GCA_023313115.1. Lineage (NCBI taxonomy): Eukaryota > Metazoa > Arthropoda > Chilopoda > Scolopendromorpha > Scolopendridae > Rhysida > Rhysida immarginata. Next base: position 625,314 of record JAHWFO010022369.1, read on the forward strand.
ACCCAATCATCTGAACGTTTTAAGAATAAAGAAATAAAAACACTCTTTGGCCACAACAAGAATCAATTTGGAAAAATACTAAGCGCTTTTCGAGGGCGAAGCTCTCATCATCATTCAGCAGATTCAGGGAGTAAAATGGGAAAATCCGATGATACTGATTGAAGTAAAGGGGGGGACGAGTATTTATAGCGAAGTCAAGCCAATCTTAGAATTCTTGGGGGGGGGGGGGGTAAAAGTGAGATAAAAGGGTAAAAATAGATGACCTCAGGGCTTCCGCTACTTTCCTCGGGAGGATTAATTTCTTGTTATTTCTTCTGTAACAGATAGGGCAAAATTTCTCATTGCAAAGTTGCAGAGTATGAAATTCTGAACATTTTAAAAAGAAGGTCATCAAAATGGGATATAACTTTAAGCAGATAAAAAAAAAAAAAAAAACCCAACACCAACCTCCCACCCTCATCTATATCAATTTAGCTTTGCAACACAATGACCTACTCTATAAGGAATCCTGTGAACCTTATGTAAAGTGCATGCTTCTGAATAAACAGGGCCTGGGGTCAAATCCAACGATCACTGGAAACTTTTTTCTCCCTACCTCCACGCACAAATCATTCAAATCACGCCACAAATCCTTCCGCCTCTTGTTTTGGAAATCTCTTGAAAATTTCCGTATCGATAACATTTTCCTGTTCGATTTGATTAAAAGGAACCATGAAGCCCAAGATGACATCGCTTCACAAGAGGATGGTAGAGTAAACAGTTGAAGAGTCGTTTGACATGTTGAGATGTTATTTCGTTGCTGATGAAAATGCTACTGTTGTTTGGACTCTATGCAGAAAGACATCGAAACCCAGACATCCTGCAGCAATAGCTCTTGCTCGAATTGTACATCCGTTTCAGTACAACAGGTCATCTTCGACAACCTTCAAGATTAGACCGTCTCCAGAAGGGAAACTTACGGCATCAGAAGCACTCTTGTCCTTGTAGCTGTTGCTACCAAGCCGCGAACAAGCAGTAGGTGGCGATATTGTGGGTACAAGCTCTGCAAATCTTTCATCCACATAGCTATAGAGTTTTTTCTCGGTTGAAATTAATGACAGAAACAAATAGTGCCCCCCCCCCCCGCCCCCACCTCTATTTTTATTTTATAATGCGGATTAAAAAAATCACGAGAAAGCTTCAACAGCTCTGACTTTGAGCCTACCGGATTCAATTACTGAAAGGGAAAAAAACCCGACGAAATTACAAAACGACGGACTTTTTCCTGAAGACGGACATGGGTGAATTTTTAATTTCGATTAGACATGGTGCCCATTATAAATGTCCTCGGTGAAGCGTTTCTCTTCCATAAACAGTTTCGCTTTAACGATTTTTATGATTCTCCGTGTTTTGTAATGTCGCATCAACGATGAAATTAAAAAACAAGAAAAAAGAAATGCGAGTAAAAGCCAAAGTGATGCGGAGCAGACTATAGACGTACACGTTTTCCCTTCATAGAATAATAATAATAATAATAATAATAATAATAATAATAATAATAATAATAATAATTAATAAACTGATCGTATGAGGAGTAGTTGTTCTCATTTTTTCTTGGTTTTTACGCTTCCCACTGTTTCCAACGACAATGGAACAACCCATTCCGATAAAGCCATTGCCGTGGCCTCGTTTTGCCGTTTCTACATGGGTCGTTTGCCGTAGTGGACGGGTGTGGCGGCTTCGAGGTGACGATCCCTTTGGGCAGATGGAATACAAACTGACTGACTCTTTTGTTTATGTTTTTTTTATTATTATTTTTTAAACATCATATTTAATTATTACTTAAGGAAATGTTGTTACCCACCCACTTAATAGGTTTGTCGAGAAAATTGGAGACGGGAACATACAATCCCTTGTTTTTTTTAAGTTTTTACAAAAATCCAAATGTTTATTTATACAGTACGGTCGCGGTGATCGAACCTCAATAAAGTCCCACCTGTAAGAGTATGCATATTTTTTATTCCCAAATAAGCTCAACCAAAAGTTCAAAACCCAGAAATTTTCCGTTTTGATTCAGAAAAATACTGTAAATGTAAATGTATCTCTGGATTTAAGGGGTGGCAATCCCTTTGGACAGATAAAGATTCTGTAAATTATTTATCAGCACATTAAACATACTTTTCTTTTAACGTTTGTGCAGACCGAACTAACCCGAACAGCCTCTTGCCTCGGATTACCGCGACCACACTCCTCATACCTTCCAACCGTCCGCAGTTTGATCTCGTTTACTCGCAAAAAAAATGAAAGGAAATATTCTGCGACCTGGATTCGAAACAGGAACCTCGACTGCCATGTTCGACGCCTCTACCAATTGGGCTATCGCAGACACCCTGACAGCCATGCTGTCACGAGGTGTCTTAAAGACAACCAAGTTGTTAAGGTTGAAAGCCCAATGGGAGGCGATATAAGCCCAATATAAGTCTTATATTTTGAGGGATGATAGAGGACTGTAAACTGCGTAGTTTGAGATATGGAACCCATGGTCGGAAATGCCTATTTCAGGCACCACAAGACCTTGAACGAGTAATACGTATGAGGTACATTTTTGTAAGCTGCTTTCGTTTGCAGAGCAAACAACAATTTATTTCTCATGCATTTCATAGGCATGTTGCTGGTGCTTATAGGCGGTGCTTCTGCCATACGATCCAGCATAATCTTCTCAAAATCTTATGTGCGAAGAATTGTGTCTTCCAATTCGGATGATGCCTGCTGGGAAACTTTTCATGCACTAAATTCTGCTGAACCCTACATTACATACACCTCTGGAAGTTCCTGTGTCGAGTAACGCCCCAACTTCGACAACGACGCATAAGCTGTAAACAGAAACATAACAGGCCTTGCCTTCATATTTGTTAGCGGCAAGCTTGAGGCAAATCATAAAACGTATCTAACATTATATCTTAGGGTACCAAGAGGAAGGATCGGGGTTAAAGGCTAGAATTATTCACATTGGTTGAACTCAACAGAAGGGGCCAATCAGACATGACATACAAAGAACGCAAGAGAAAATTCTAGGAAAACAAAAAAAGAACACAACAAGAGAAAATTCGAGAAACTTGGAACAGGGGAACTAAAGATCAATAAATTGCGAGTTCTCACTAACTTGTTTCTATCAATTTCAGGAAAACTAAAAATTAAGATTCAATGAATCAAATAGAACAGACTTTGGAATTGGCTCCTTGTCAGCATTTAATAACTTATTAAAATTAACCCTTTATGAATTTCAATGTTCTCAAAGCTGTTTAATTGATTTCTTGAATTGACAGACTAACCAAAGAACATAAGAAAGGACTAACTATCTTATCGTCTTTGGACTAACTAAGTAATTTAAAATTATCTAAACTAATACTGTGACTTGATTAAACTGTTATTTTTTTCTTAGAATTTTCTGTCTATCGTGTTCTTTGTATGTCGTCCCTGATTGGCTCCTTCTGGAGTGAAAAATAATCACGGTAGTATGATCAAAGCAGCGTCAGAATGGGCCATTAAGTCGCTGAAAATTGGCAAAGCTGCAGGTGATAATGGAAATCTGGTCTCACGTGTTAAAGATTTAAACGAGTATGGTATCCTATGGCTGACTCGGATTTGTTAGATTTGAATTCAACCCATGACAATAATCCTAGCCATTTACCCCGATTCTCCCTCTTAGTACCCTGATGTGTATTGTTAAATACATTTTGTGGTCAGTCTCAATGTTGCCTTTGAAGTACGTATCCGGCGTTCCATTTCTCGGATGTTCTTTTCCTTCGTATACAGCCAATTCTACGGCACATTTCCTTCTTATTTTTTTTTTTACTAGAAAGGTGGTCGGTTCTTTTTCTTTTTTTTAGAAAACTCTACTCCGCCCACTACACAACTCAGATTACGCATAGGTTAGCATTTGAACGCGCTCTTGGCTTTGGATCGAGGGAATTGCTGTCAATCGATTTGTTCATTCATTTGTTAATCCAACTACAGATACTTGACAAAATCACAGGGTTTCGCAGGATGGCGTTCAAAGAGTCATGCACTTGGTGGTGGGCGGTCTCGGCCAATTTTCAAGCAACTCCACAAACGTATTCCCCATCACCACAATTTCTTCCGAAAAGCGGGCCACCGGCGAAATTCTCTGTCAGAAAGCCTGAAATTTGAGACGACGGGCAATTCACACGTAACTAAAAAGATCTGCTGCTTCTCTTACTAATTCATCACCCACAACTCTTACTTCCTTTTAGTTGCCCCTTATTTTTTTCTCCGATGAGTGACGAATCATTATAATCAAATCCTCACAAAAACAACTCGAAGAAGCGTTCCGCTTTAGATTGTCGTAAAATTTAACAGGAATGGCTTTGGCGGGGGCGGGGGGGGGGGGGGGAGGATGACGAGGATACTTTAGACAGGAAGGAAAAACGGAACAGCAACAACCAAAAAAAAAGGCGTCGCAAAGTTTAATTTTGCTAATGGCGCTGCCCTCTTTAAGGGTGGCCGTCGTCGCTCACCCATCCTTTAATTCACGCGATGAAATGAAAGTATATGCATTATTTATTAAACACATTGTAAACTTCGAAAGAAAGGTTGTAAGAGGCAGGATGCGCAAATGGCGACTGTTTTTCCGTAGTAGTCTTTGACCACTCTCGACTAAATTTTATGTTTTAATTCTCCATTTCCTAATTAGAAGGAGAATAAAATTCCTGATCCATATTTATCGATTAGCGAAAACAAACTTTGAAAATCTTTTATACGTTGCGTGAAAACCGAGCTGAAACAGACAGATAACGTAAAGACATAAAGCACCTCCAGTACTTGATAGCCTTCTATAAAATTCCAGAGATGAGGGAGACCCAAAATAAACATAATGGATGTTATTGTACATGATACAGAATATAGTATGATGTTACAATTCAAAAAGTTCGAGGACTGGCCGTAGCGCGGGGCAGTAGTAAGTAATGCCTGGTTCCCACATGCGTAAAACAAAGGCAGAAACCACAAAGCAGAAAAATTTTATGACGTCACTTCCAGCTTTCGTCTTTCTGCCCGACAGAAAATCCTTTTTTTTTTTTTTAATCTATGACAGCCTACAAAATTAAGAGAATTTTCTGTTCGGCAGAAAGAAGAGAGCAGAAGTGTTGTCAAAAAAATTTTCTGCTTTGTGGTTTTTGCCATTGTTTTTACGCAAGTGGAATCCACCTCATAGTCTACAAAGATAAGAATATTCCACAAATACTTTTTCGTAGATAGACGAAAGCAGGAAGTGACGTCAAAAACTTTTCCTGCTTTATTGTTTCACGCATGTGGGAACTACGCTTTACTCGTCAGACACGGAGAAATCGTGAAGTAGAGTGGTGCCTTATTAAGAGACGATGGGAAAGTGGCAGTGGCCAAGTGCGTTAGTGTTGGCAGTGCGAGTAATCTAGATTTTCGAAGGATCCGTGGACTCGAGCTGTCTAGTCCATATCTTCGCCCTGCCATCAGCGTTTTGGAGAAAGAATCTAGACTCCCTTTTCCCACTCATAAAATATCCAATTTCGATGCTTCTTTCTCCGAGCTTTCTTCTGATGACATTTGGATGGTCTCTTGCCAATGACAATGTTGATCGTGTAGAACTTCTGGATATGAAATTTTGCTACATCGGTGTTGTATCGAACTGTAATCTATACAGGACGGAGCCATACCCAAATTTTTATTTCGCCCCCCCCCCTCCCCACCCGCGGGTACGGCCATGGTACAGGATGGCTGTTCTTCTGTCGTTCAAATCTGTCGAGTTGTTACCCTTCTATTGCCATAGATGATACGTGTAGGTCGCCTCTAATCAAATTCATCAACAAGCCTTTTCCTGTTTGAGGTTGCGCTTATCTCCTTGAAGTTTTGTTGCATTCTCTGAAAAACCCAGATGGTGTTCCCCTCGAAAAGTCGAGGATATTAGCTTTTCTAAATACTCGAACCGGCTCTTCTTGGGCCCACGATGAAGCCTCTTTCTGATATGAACACGTCCAAATTAAAACGGGTGGCGTCTATAACAAAGTGATCACTCATTCTACGGATACGAATTCTGCTGCTGATTCTCTCTACTCTGTTCTATATTTTTAATCGAGTCTTTTGTAGCTAAGCGAAGAGCCAAGTCTTTTAAATTTCCTTCATGGTTCACTCCAGAACTTATATCGTTAATCGCCAGGAAGAATTCTGCCCACTCCCACTAAAAATCTACACGTCGTCATGAAGATTTTTTATTATTTTCCCAAATTAGATTTCAGAGCAAGTCTCTCTCTAGATCGTGTTATCAAAACTATGTTAACCACATTGAATATCTAAAATTTGTTTTATTTATTTATTTTAATTAGTTTGTTATGCAAACCCCTAACCAGGGCATGTATGGACGAATGACCGACGTGTTAGGTCCCTGGAAGGAGCGACGAATAGAAATATACAATTAATAAATCGCATACAAAAACTAAATCTCTAAATACACTTAAATTCTATTAAAAGGTAAGTTAGTCGTCAGTCAATAAGAATTCAGTGTCTTTCTGAATAGATTAGATGTAGGTGAAGAGCTGGATAGAAGACCACCATCTGATACCAGTATAAGAAATACATCGTCCGAGGGATGACGAATAGAAGTTGAGGAACGTGTATTATAGGAATGGACGTCGGGGTGGGTTTGAATGATTATCCGAGTCTAGAGAATGAGTTGATGGTTGATTATTTCGTAAAGAAACATGCATAGTGGGTAGATTAAAGTCGGTTGGTGGTAAGATTCCCAAAGATGTAAAGTATTGGGAAACAGAATAAGGTTTGAGCAATTTTAATAAAATTCGAAGGAACCATTTTTGGTGCTTGAGCAAACAAGAGAGATTGTAAAACGTTGAGGATCCCCAGAATATTACTCCATAACCTAAAGAGGAATGAATCCATGTATAGTTCCGCAGCAATAGCAAATAAGCTAGAAGAAAGTGGAAGTGGGAAATCATACCCTGTTTGATATTAAGATTGGTCAACAATGTGTTGATTTGGAAATCCCAGACAGATCGTGAGCTATGTCAATACCTAAGTATAATATTTAAAGGACTTATTAGTGTTGTTAAGAGGCAGAGAGTTGTAAAAGATAGGCAAAGTGTCAGAAATATTTTGCATATTACGCTGATGGAAAAGCATATCTTTTGTTTTGGTGGCGTTGAGGGATAATGAGTTAGTTGGCTGAGTTCCATTAGCTTAGAGATTAATTTTAGTTGTAAGTTAAGGGATTAAGGGATCAGAAAAAAGGGAGGGCGACATCATCAGCATACAAAATTGAGAGAGTAGGGGATAAAGAGATTGGTAGATCGTTTATGAATAAATTGAATAATAATGGAGAAAGCACTGATCCTTGCGGAACTCCTGAATTACGAATTATTATTGAAGAGGACTTATTTTGTGACGTCAAATAGTAGCGACGGTTCGAAAGTAAATCAATTAACCACTTAAGGGGAGGGGGGGGTGCACGGATATTAAAGAAGGAAGACAATTTAAAGAATAATATTTCAGTGTATTTCTTGTGGAATTTATTCTGGAAGGGTGAGAATCATGTAAGCACTGCTTACGTCCCACCTGAACAAATGTACACTTCACTGTTCGAATGTCGATTAAATAATAATAAGTTAGGTGGAGGGGGTATTGAGTCAAAGGCTTTAGAGCAGTGGTTCCCAAAGTTTTTTGACTCGCGAACCCCTTTCACAAAGATCTGGACTCCAGTTTGGCAAACACTGCTTTAGAGTAATCGACGAATAATATGAGAACAAAATTGTTGTTGGACATACGACATATTCAATGAGCTCATAATAAGCTGTATCAACATTACGCTTCGGTGTAAATCCGTGTTGAGACAATGTAAGAAGGTCTTCCCCATGACCACCCCCCGAAATGCTAACACGCATTTTGAATAGAAAATAATTTTTCGAAAATTTTTGAAAAAAATTGGCAATGAAGAGATCGGACGATAATTAGAATAGATGTTGGGTCGCCAATTTGATGATAGCAATTATCTTTGCTACTTTGAGTGAGCTATTAAAAATATGGACTGGGGGGGGGGGGGTTACTTTAGTAACTTACCGCTATTATGATATCTGAGCGCAGGCCCAAGGGATCAGGGGAAGGGGTTGATTTTTGTTGGTTAATGATTTTATTAGTCTTCTCCGACGTGTAAATTGGCCGCAAAGAAAAAGAGTAAACAGGAAAGGGAAAGTTAGGTTACCTATACCTAACCTAACCTAATAAAAGATGATTTAAGGATTTCCATTTTTGTTTGTTAGACGCTATTTTTGAAATAATTGGGAAAAGTATTGACTTTTCGCTTTTTTTTTTATTGAATTGCTTACTCATTGAAATGCTTACTGACTTATTGAATTGAGAAAGTCAGAAATTTACGGTTTGATGTGGGATTAGGAGTTTGTTGAAACTTTCGATAAAGCTCATTTTTATGATTTATTAGAGTTAAGATGTAAAAGTTTAACCATGGTTTGCGAATGGTTTTGTTAATGGTAGGAGGATGAGGTGATGATAATGTGAAATAATGGTTATAACCTAAGCGAACCTGGGTAAGAAACTAATCAAATAAAATGTTTACATCTAAGATGTTAGGAAAATCTATTCGAGACGACATGGAGGGGGAGGGGGAGGGGACTGGTTGTAAATGATAGGTATTTTATGTATGCAATGTAAGGGGAAGTGATCAGACATCAACGTCAAGAGAGCCACTAAGGTAGTCAATGGAACCATTACAGTAAAGCAGTGGTCGATTGTTGAGTAAGTGTTGTGAGCAAGTGAAGATAGGGTCCATTATCGAATTAACATTGATTTATCTAACTTACTTACTTACTTTTCAAACCCGCTTATCCGTTAGGGTCGCGGGGGCAGCAGCCCTATGGAGGATCTCCAGCGATCGCGATCTTCCGCCATCAGGCGCATGTCCTCCTTGGTAATATCCAAGCGACTCGAACCCAGATTCTCCATGTAGTCTAGCCACCTGGTTCTAGGCCGACCCCTTGGTCTCTTACCCACCGGCTTGGAAAATAACAACTGCCTAGGAAGACTAGTTTGCGGCATCCGTATCACGTGGCCATACCAGCGCAACTGAGATCTCTCAATGCGGAGAAGTAGCGGCTCAACACCTAAAGATTCCCTTATTGTGCTGCTGTACACTCTATCTAGTAGGGTAACACCTGCCACACCTCTCAGGAATCTCATTTCGGCCGCTTGTACCCGCGATCGCACTCTTTCGGTCATTACCCAAGCCTCATGACCATAGGTGAGAATGGGGACAAAGATAGATTTGAAGACGGAGAGCTAAACCTTCTATTAATTTAAAAATCCCCTATAAGTAGAATTGATTTATTTTGAAATTGAAGATCAAGGAGTAATGAAGTTGAATAGGACGTAAACGATGGGAATTATCCCATTGAGGGACAATAAATAGATATAATAGTATATTTGTTATTGATGTTAACTATTAGTATTTCCTAATCATCACGAGTTGGTTGAATAATGTAAAGAGTTATGAATATGCCTCCACCTTTTTATCTTAGTGCGAAGAATAGCTACAAATGAGTACTTGTCAATGGGAGGAATATCCCAGGTTTCAGTTATTATATGCGGAAATGTTTTTAATACGGATAACGTGGCTAAAAAGGATGAAAAGTTTGCGTTTAGGCTACGTACGTATATTTTGGTAAAGCAAAAAAGAATTGAGGTAAGAGTCTATTAGGTGCTGGTGGGTTAAGAAGTGTGTTAAAAGTATTAATTGTAATGGGGTATGCAAAGGAACCATACGGTAAATTTATTGTAAATAGCAGTGCGAGGGAAGAAGTGTGATACAGATATGAAAAATGATCTATTAGAACTACATTAAATGTAAGAACACAATAATGTTAAGCTATAAGAAGAATGTAAATGAAGTATTTACATTGTGACTATAAAATTAAAGATTAATAAACGAAAGGTTTTAAGAGGATTTTTTCACGCCAAACCTCAGATGTTGAAATTATTGATGAAAAAAAAAAGATTATTCATTAATTTCAACATCTGAGGTTTGGCGTGAAAAAATCCTAAGACCTTTCGTTTATTAATCTTTAACGATTAAACGCCAGTAGGAAATATGGTCCCAGCTCGCGAACTGGGTACTGCTCCAACCAGCTTTAAGGGCATGTAGAAAGCGTAATGCTTCCATGTCCACGGTGGCGCAATTGGTTGGCGCATCTGCACAGTGAGCAGAAGGTTCCTAGTTCGATCCTAGGCTGTGGAATTTTCTTTCCTATTTTTCATCAATAATATATAAAATTAAGTCAAATAAGATAACTCTATATTAGATATAACTGACTGAAAGAACTCTGCAATTACTACTAATTCAACAGATAATCAGGTGAAATTGTTTCTTATGGACAATAGCTTCGGCAGTGGAAAATAATGTAAGCTATCACAATTGGTTAATTGACGAGTTGAAAATCATCAGTTGAAGACAAGGTGCTTATTATTCCTGCAGAGTTTTTCTATTTTTCCGGCGAAGGTCCACGCATTTTTAGGTCCGAATTTTTCCTTTGCAGCTGGCAGGGACGATAGCGGTTAGCTGTCAGATCCTCAACAACGACGTAAGCCATACCATGGAGCTTCCGCCGATTCTTAATTACAATGAGGAGGAAATTGAACTATCACTGGTTAAGGTTTAGTGAGTTGACGTACGCCTAGCCAGTGTATAAGGATCTGGTCAAGGATCAATCTCGAAATCTTCTCATGGAGCTGCTCGTTAGGTTCTTCTAGGAACCCAATTAAAACCAATGTTTAAACCAAATTAAAACCGATGTTGAAGTTTTATTAACAATACAAAGGCTTCCAATGCAGTGTCAAGATGTTTTAAATTGCCCTCAAGGCATTGTAAATAGAGAGTTTAAGGCATTGTAAGTTAGAGTTAGACGTAAACGCGAACGTGAGAATTGTAAACAATGAAAAAGCTACATCATTTCAGATCGGAAACGTCACATGCGTTCGCGTCACGTCACGTTTACGTGCAACTTAAACTCTCTATTATGAAGGGAGCGTAGCCCCCGAAATGCACATCTGAATCATTAAAATTACTTATTGTGGAATTGTGGTTTCGTGTTGTTGTTATTTACCGACATTATTAATACTTTTTCTAGTTATTTTTCCTCTACCTTCTATAACAATGCTGCCAATGACTATGATATGACTAGTGACTACTCTTTACAAACTGATCTTTCTAGGCTCAACATTTCTCTCAAGGAAGATAAACTCATCAAATTAACATTACCAAGAGACCTGGTTCAGATGATATCCACCCTACCTTTCTGCGATCATGTGCTACATATACAAGCCTTCCCCTCTTATCATTGTCAACGAGCCATTTTCCTGAAGTTTGGAAAAAAAGGATTTATTATTCCTATTCATAAATCTGGTGCCAAGCAAAATATAGAATTTAGTCAGCCCTATTACAATTCAGTCAGCCATCCCAAGCTTTTTGAATCGATAGTTATCGATAAAATTCAACCCATTTTCCATTCCATTATTATACCTCACGGCATGGCTTCATTATACTCTCACAAATTTAATGGCCTATGAAAAGTTCATTATCGATAATTTCAATCTACACGGTCAGGTTGACTCCATATATACTGACATGTTAAAGGCTTTTGATAGTTAACCATTCTATTCTTTGTGTTAATGTGCTGCTCTTTTGCGCAAATTCCAGTTAAGGACAACAACACATTTTATACTAGATAAGACACTTGGATCATTTAGTTGGTAAAGAACTTTAAAGCGGTGATAATAAGAGGAATTCAATAATGTGCCAGATTTCATTTACATAAAAATTAATAGCTAATATGAGGATTTAAAAGTTTCATATTGAGATATGATAATCAAATCTTACAAGGTTCTTTTACATTAATAAAGAAAAGGGACAGTCATCAGTTTTTTCTATGATCAAAATTAAGACAGATTCAAATTATAATTGTCTTGACAATTGTCACATCATATATCCTTTCAAAATTGCATATAAAAGGAATGGTATATGTGTATTTTAGTATACAAGGCTCATACTAATTCAAGATTCGTTAAAACGTACGGAAAATAAAGATAAAACTTAACGACACTAGCAGCATATACTTTCAAGGGCAAATGACACTAAAATTTCGCTATTGAGATAATAAATAATCAAAAAGAATGAAGCATAAAAAAAATGAATGGCTCAGGCGTTTAGAGAAAAATGTTACAAATTTTTTAATGAAAAGGCAACAAATATGCGAAATCGGACCCCTCCGTTAGAACACGTTTTTAACAGAGCTGCGAGGCCAACGAGATAACAAGGCCTGGAAGCGAAAAAGTCACCTGACCAACCAACACCACCTCTACTCAAAGCCTGAGCACGAAAACGCCATACATTGTTACAGGGTAGGGTATTGTTGATCATATTTCTACCAATAATAAGCCCGAAATCGTCCCTACCGTAGGTGATGTAACAATGTAAGATTTTTCCGTGAGCAGGCTTTCTCTCTAGGGGGTATTGGCAACACCTGCTAGAAAGAAAGCCTCACAACTGAAACGTCATATATGGTTACATCATCATAATTCGACCATTGTTGATCGTATTTCTACCAATAATAAGCTCTAAATTTGGTCAACTTATGATGATAACTTTTCAGTTGTGAGGCTTTCTTTATAGGAGGTGTTGGTAGCACCAATGACGTAGATTAAAGATAGACGCCGAAGCAATTGTTGTTACTTGAAGCAAATTGGGAAGCTCCCTGCCCAGAACTGTCATGGCCGAAAGTGAGTGAAGGTGATGCAAAACACATGGCTAAACATGAGAGTAGCTGATTAATAATTCTTTCACACGCTGATCACGGACTGATAAGTTTTATCTTCTCGTTTACTTTGTATTTGAAGTAGTTTATTATATTTTATAAACAATTTTTCGATCATGGTATTTGAAGTAGTTATGTATTGTTTGATTTATGCTTGTGGAAAATGATTCCTGAAACTTTTTCGTGTCTGTTTGTACAGTTGTACGCACAACAACTTTGAGGAATGGTTTTGAATTAATTATTCCTCGGGCCCAAAATCTTCAAAAACAAAGCAACCAGACAACTAATTACTCCACAGCTCACTCCTGCCCAGAACTGTCATGGCTCAATTTGCTTTTTGGTCCACTAATTGGTCAAATCGTTTTTTTTTTAAAAAAGATCCAATACTTCAGTTCACAAGTAATTATATTATTAGTTAATTGCTTATTACAATATTTGGATTAATAAACTGATTATTTTATTGAACTGAGAATTATTTCTTCCTTTCGTTTTTTGTCAAAAAAAACCCCAACAAAACAAAACAATTTAAGTACCTTTTCAAAAATATTTTAGGTTACCAGGTTTTCTTTTAATTTAAAATTTTAAAATCAATTAGTTAATATTTGATAAATTATGTTAGGTTTGTTTATTGGTAGCAATTAAACTTTTAAATATCCTTCCAGTCTAAATGTCCTGCCTTTACAAATATTCCATTATTATCAGATTAACAAAAATTTAAATTGCATTTTTTTTTATTATCTTAAAACAATTTTGTGACGCAGCTTTTAAATTTTTTTATACATGTAGTATAAACATCTGATATTTCAGTAAACAAAGGTATAAACGTTTTTATTGTGATGAATACATTAAAAAAAAACTGTCACGCAAGAAATAAGCACCAAGCTCTTGTGTATAATAGCTATTTCAAAGCTAAACAAAAAAAATTAGAAAACGAAACATTTGCGCTGTAGATTTCCAAAGGATGACATTCTTCGTAAAAAGTGGATACATCTTTTATTTCGGCAACAAAATTATACGGTATTTTTTATTAAACATTAAATTAATGACAAATTGATTGGCATTAAATTTACCAGGTTAAAATTGAGTGCAGGGCATGAAACATTAATTCATGTATAACTCTGATGAATATAATCATGAATCCATATCAGATGACGCGTCTCAATATTATCCAATCCCTGATATTAAAATCTTGTCAAAATATTGTGATTCGGCAGGATTCTGTAATTAAATCTATAATCTGCATTTAATGTAAAGAAGCGTTGAAAGAGCAATATCAGAGCTATCACAGCCTTAATTTCATTGAGAAAAAAAATAAGGAGGCCTTATCACACCATCGAAACATGTAGTATACCTGTGCAAAATTTCAGAAAAAAATCATTAGGAGTGAATTTTATAACCTAGGAGAGCAAAGAGCAATTACATTGAATATGCCTTTCAAAATTCTAGCAAAAACATTACATTTTATAACCGAAAACAAAATTAATATTTTCACTAATTTAGCTCACCATTCATTTGAAATGAGTCCTTCTGACGATCATGTGCTTCGACTTATTGTCATCACATACTGTAATATTCGATCTCACCATGAAACGAAGTGACTGACAGAAAAAATAAGTGGAGAAAATATACGCAGTGTCTTATTATATTTAAAAATCAATAAAGAATAAATCAATTTAAATTTTTTTGTGTAACTGAAGCTATTTTCGAAACTCCATTGGTAATACTGTATGAAGAGGCTTCAAATTTACTTTTTATTTAGCAATACAAATGAAAATATTTATTAGGTATTAAGACTGATTAAGTTATAAGAATCAACTTTTTTAATAATAAAAATCAGGTAAGACTTAAAAAATAAATTCATCCTTCCTCTAGATTCATTTACTTTCACCATGGATGAAGAAATAACTTTGCTTCTTCAGATTTCTTCATCTATGCTTTCACTTGTCTCTGGCTAAGCCTCCATTATTACAATAACGATAGGAGTTGCGAGTTGTATGCGCTCTTTTAAAAATTCGTAAGGCATTGAATCAGCTATTGAAAGTCATTAAAAGTATACGTTAAAAGTTAGCTAATGCAATAAAGTTTTTTTAAAAAAATCAGAAAACAGGTTACGCTTACTAATACCTCTTGAAGTCATCTACAAAAACAGCTGAAATAACATTGAGAACATACGCCACCTTAGGTTTCTGCCATTCCCTTAATGGCGATCGCTGCACTTTCGGTGGCACCAGTAGCGCTCAGCAAAATGAATAGGGCACTGCCAGTCTCTTACTTTCATTTGTCTCTGGTCCGTGCATATTGTTGGTGAGATCTCTCCTATTTTTCGATATTGTTGCCATCTGAATATTGATTAGAAGAGCGTAGAAGGCCAACGGGAGGTCGGACGTGAACGGGACCTAGCCTAAGACACTCCCCGGGTCCTCTGTGCAAAATTTCAGCCTCGGGGGTTGCCCGGTTCAGAAGTTATGGAGTAACAAACAAACAGACGGAAAGTGCGCTATATATACAGGGTGTATCAGGTTCGATGGTCATAAAGTAGCGAGCGTGATCCTTTGCATGATTACAAACTTAAAGTTCAAAGGGGCGATTACAATTAAATTGGCGGCAATTGTTGAGATTAAATGACGTTTTCGACAGGTTTTCAGCAAACTTCGCGTGATGGTTAGACCCTTAACATTTGAGTTTTGAACATTTTGCATAAGGAACTTTTAAGTTTGTAATCATGCAAAGAATCACGCTAGGTACTTTATGACCATCGAACCTGATACACCCTGTTTAAAGATTATTGGTAGAAATACGAATAACAATGCCCTATTTATGATGATGCCCCAATGTTTTACGTTTCATCGCAGAGGCCTTCTCTCTCGGTGGTTATGGTTGGGCCAGGCAACACCTCCTTATAGAAAGAAGGCCAAACAATCGTCATATATTGTTTCATCGTCATATTTCGACCATTGTTAATCATATTTCCACCAATAATAAGCTTTAAATTTGGTCGACTTATGATGATGTAACTATGTATGACGTTTCAGTTGTTTGGCTTTTTTTTTTAGGTGTTGGGCCAGGGGACTCGAAAGTGCTGAATGGATTGTTCCTCGGAACCCGATGATCAGGTACTATTACAGAAGTAAGTTCAACGTCATAATCTTAGTGCTGCCAGTAATACATTATTGACGTCATGTTCAGGCTTGGTCGTTTCTAGAAGGCTGAATTTTGGGCATTTGCCAATTTTTTTCGAAATTTTTGATTTTGGCTTCAGATTTGGATAGAACATCAAAAAGTAAGTAAAATTTAAAACAGACACACCTATCCTATCTATTCGGGAACATGGCTAAAATGGCGGTTAAAGTTTGATTATCTATGCTTTGATGAGACAAAAGAAAAAAACGAGAAAAACTTAATGCTAGAGGGGGAACTGCCAAGACTATCTGCCACTGGTTGAGCGAAAAGAAAATGACACGCAGGAAAATAAGAACAAATCAAAAAAGCTCATGGGCAAAAGTTAAAACAATGGGCCAATGAAACAAGAGGAAACCCAAAGGGAAACATCTTGCCAAGAAGAAGAAGAAAGGAATCTAATAAATAAAGTTAGCTGAGAGTGATAATACGAGTGATAAAATAAATAAATACAAAAAGAATACTTTTTACTACATATGTATATTCTTTTTGCGGCTGGAAAAAAATACAAAAGACTCAAACCAGTTATCGTAATGCTGAAAAGACATTGGACATCTGCGGGACTTTGGTCTCATTCCAATGTTCTATCTTCGATACATCCTCTTACAAACTGACACAAAGAACTTACTTTCATCAAAAGGAAATCGAGAAATTAAACGTTTTTAACGTTAAATATATAAACAGGGTAAGTCAAAAGTCTGTTACCTCCTTCCTATGTTGGATAGCAATGTAGTTACGCAAATTCAAATACAGGGAATGAATAGGGACTTGAGGATGCTCTACCTGATGGAGCACCTTTCATCATCTCAGATATGTATATCAGGACACATCCAAATTCTATCTCGAAAAGCCTAAGAGATAGATACACAATAAAATTCCAACTGCACATTTGTTAACAGCAAATTCAAAAAAAAAAAAAAAAAAAAAAAGTTGACCAAAATCCGAAGAGCGGATCACCCACCTACAATGCAAGCTCTGCAACAGGACAATTACCCCTTACTACAGAAGACAGAGAAACCACTAATCCACATAACGAATTTATTCTGATGAATACGTATTTCTGCAGCCAAGCTGCCTTCTTCAGCATCCAAGGGAAGCTATGATCAGAGATCAGAACAGCTTGTCTCTCTGATCATAGCTTCCCTTGGATGCTGAAGAAGGCAGCTTGGCTGCCGAAATACGTATTCATCAGAATAAATTCGTTACGTGGATTAGTGGTTTCTCTGTCTTCTATTGTTTGATGTCCATCCACAGTTTCTGGCTCCTCATTTTTCGGTTTACCTGTTACTGTTTGTTGCTTCCAAACAGTCATCTGATACAACGTAAGTGTTTTCATCAACCCAGATAGAGTTCAATGTGATGTCCACTTGCACCATAGCATAATTCTGCACGACATTTCAACGATGCCTGTTGTTGCATCCAGTGGTTGCATGGTAATTTTGCCTCGCCTCACCAAAGCAGAAGACCATGCTGATCATTTCCTGGTTACTGTGCTGTGCCATCTTGCTTTGGTCTGATTTTTTCTCAGCTTCAACATGCCTTCCTTTTTCTACCAATTGCACATGAAACTGGTGACTTTATGGTCAATTGTGGAACTTTCCAAAACAGGATGAGGATTGTGCATGAAATAATTTGCATGCTTGGCAAATGGTATTCAGAAGAAGAAGAAAAAACACTCGGTGGTTACTTCCGAGACTTGAACCGAACCAGGATCTTTGGACTTTGTTGCTCTCGTTTCCTCAATCTTGACAGGAATCAAGGTTTTAATGTTGCAGAGCTAGCAATGAGGATTGTGGGTGACCCGCTCATCGGATTTTGGTTATGAACTTGTTTTTGTTTTGTTTGGAATTTGCTGTTGAACAAATGTGCAATTGGAATTTTGTTGTGTATCTCTTACGGTTTTCGAGATAGAATTTGGATGTGTCCTAATTTGCATATTTGAGATGATGAAAGGTGCTCCATCAGATAGAGCACCCTCAAGTTCCTATTCATTCCCTGTAGTGGAATTTTGGAATTTACGTAACTACATTGCTATATATATATGACAGGTGGACGGTGAAAAAGACTGACATTTACATACATTTTTAAATGACGGACGAATGGTCACTTTAGTTAATGAAATAATCATTACGTCTGCTAAGAGAGGATTAACCAAAAAACAAACAAAACAACATTGCATTGGCTTAAAATTTGGATCACAACGAATTATGGCTCACGAAGGTACGGGAATTTTTTTTCCCCTTTTAAAGCTGCCTGGAGTCGGTGATATTTTTATTTGAAACACTCGATACAGGACAACAACAACAACAACAACTGGTGCAATACAATACGATTGCTCCATAGATGGCGATGGCATTAGATGTTGCTCGATTGAATTTTTTTTTATTTTTGTTTCACCTTTCCGTCCTTTCCATGCCATCGTTGAAATCAATCAGTTCGTTAGGGAATGGATGGACACAAACGAGGTGATTTCAATGGAAAATAAAAATCAATAATAATAATAATAATAATAATAATAATAATAATAATAATAATAA
>JAHWFO010022369.1:643897-688298 GCA_023313115.1 Rhysida immarginata
AATAATAATAATAATAATAATAATAATAATAATAATAATAATAATAATAATTTCCTTTTCACTGCATCAGGGTCGATTTGCTTTGAGGGAAATCCTTCTCCGGTTACGGTGTGTAGATGGCGCTTTAGTCTATGGCAATCGCACTAGACAGCAGCAGCAACCTTTCTCCGTCGTCGTCTTGCTGGATTTTCTTCTCTTTATTTGTGAGCAAGTTTCGAGCCACAATAGCTTCTGAAGAAAGAATTCCATGTCTTTTTAAGTAATGCCTGCGGATAAACGAGAGACGAGAGCGTGTTTCGATCGCCAGAGTAAATGGCTGGCGCCGTAAAAAACAGCGTCTCCGATGCCTTGTCGTCCCTTCTTCTTCTTGGTCTTCACGCCATCAGACTACTGAGCTAGAGCATCGCTTTGCTTGCCTCGCTACGTCCTGTTTTCAGTTTGCGAAAGGAAAGAGCCGCCAGCATTGCAAAGTGAGCGCCAACATTGGTTAGAATGAAGCCTATTTTACCGCTCGTCCGAGTCATCCGACCGATTTGATTAAGTTAACGTCGAGCGGGGAGGGGGGAAAAGAATCTCCTTTTACGGTTCGAAAAATTACAAATGGCATCTGGTGGTGTTGTCTCTAGACCTGCGATTAAACAAGATCAAGCGTCGAACGCGGAGAACGTGAGTTCGCAGTCCCAGTCGCCGTCGCCACCACCGCCGCCGCCGCCGACCAACCAGCAGCCCGTGCACAACCAACAACAACGCCGGGGAGGAGGGCTCACGGCCACCAACCACCCGTCCTCCTCCTCATCCTCTTCCACGGCGGCGTCCTCTTCCGCCGCCGCCGCTGCCTCTTCGCATGCCAACAACAGTGGCAACAGCAATAACACGATCAACCATAACAGCAGCAGTAACGGCAACAACAGCGGTAACAATTCGCACGGCGTGCCCGTCTACAA
This sequence comes from Rhysida immarginata, assembly GCA_023313115.1. NCBI lineage: Eukaryota > Metazoa > Arthropoda > Chilopoda > Scolopendromorpha > Scolopendridae > Rhysida > Rhysida immarginata. Next base: position 644,842 of record JAHWFO010022369.1, read on the forward strand.
TTGGCAGGCCACTAAGACCACTGTCAAGGAGAGGTTTGCGTACATGTTCAACAATGAGATCCTCAGCGACGTCCACTTCGTCGTGGGCAAAGGAGGACAGCAGCAGAGGATTCCGGCCCACAAATTCCTGCTCTCGGTCGGCAGTGCCGTCTTTGATGCAATGTTTAATGGAGCCATGGCCACCAAAGCCGAAGACATCGAATTGCCCGACGTCGAACCCGCCGCCTTTTTAGCTCTCCTCCGCTTTCTCTATTCCGACGAAGTCCAAATAGGACCGGAGACCGTCATGACCACGCTGTACACGGCCAAGAAATACGCCGTTCCGGCTTTGGAGAAAGCCTGCGTCGACTTTCTCAAGCGCAATCTCAGCAGCGACAACGCTTTCATGTTACTTACGCAAGCGAGACTCTTTGACGAACCTCAGTTGGCAGCTCTGTGTTTGGAAACCATCGACAAAAACACGTCCGAAGCGTTGGCAGCCGAAGGCTTCACCGACATCGATCTGGACACTCTGTGCGTAGTGCTAGAAAGAGACACTTTGCGGATAAGGGAAGCTAAGTTATTTCAGGCTGTCGTTAGGTAGAACGCCCTTTATGCACTCGCTCGTATCTTGTTTTGTTACGATTTTTCCCTTTCTTTCTTGCTTTCTCTTTTTAATGAAGTCGACGGAGGACTTGCAGTCCATTGAGAGGGGAAAATACAGAATTCTGACCACTATTTTGCCTTTTATGTCTGGCTTTACAAATGAAGAGCCAGGCAAGACTCCTTATACAGTACAATGCCGATTAACTGAAACGCCGGTTATCCGAACTCCAAATCCAAAATAAAAAAAAGAACGAAAACGAGACCTGTGTGCAATAGCTGTGCTCTACTCTAATAGAAACGCATTTCCCTTCTTGTTTCCATTATCTGGTGCACTTGCACATGACTCATACAAGGTCAAACCTCGTTTCTCTCTGAGTGGACGTGTGCCGAGTTTCACCAGGGAATCCAGTTAGTACAGGTTATAAAGAATAATGTATTATTCGCGGGAGTAATGACTTCTTTAACGCAACTTTTTTGTCGGGAGTTCGATTATCCGAAAAACAGATTATCCGAACCAACCCCAGTCACAATTAGTTTGAATATTCAGCATTGTACTGTATACAGAATATGTATTTTAGCTCATATTAATTCAGAATTCGTTAATACTTAACGAAAAGTTAACGCACTAGCAGTATGTACTTTCTATATAATTTCTTACGCAAATTCCGATTTATCCGTCGCTAAAAAGTTGGTTATCCCGGCTGCTACACTGTAAACTGACATCTTAGCCCAAGTTCTATCGTGTAGCAGGCTTAAGATGTCAGCTTATAGTGTAGCGGTCCGGATAACCAGCTTTTAAGTGATGGATAAATCATATGAAATTATATAGAAAGTACGATAATGCTGCTAGTGTGTTAACATTTCATTAAGTTTTATCTTCTGTAAATATTGACGAATCCTGAATTAGTATGAGCCCTGCTATACTAGAATACACGTAATACCGAATATGTGTACAGTACGTAGTCAGTGATTAGTAGAATAAAACAAAAAGAGAAATAGAACCAAATTAAAATAAGAAACAAAATACACAATAAATGGGTTTACTGTAACCATTTATATATTTTATAAACACCTACGTTGTTTCTTTTTTCCTTATTGTATTCTCATTTTTTGTTTTATTTGTGTATCTTATACTTTTCATATGTATATTCTATCCTTATTGTTAATTGCGTTGTTTTCCGATGGGCCCACCACATTTTACCAGTCATAAACTTAGCCATGTTCTGTAAGTTGAGGCATTTGCTTCTTCATTTGTATCTTTATAAAGCAGGAATAAAAGTCGAAAGTGGTCAGAAATCTGTTTTCTTTCCCACTAAGTACTGCAGAGCCTCCGTCAATTTCATCAAAAAGGACAGTACAGAGAACTCTCCATTTCATAACGTCTCTCTTTTTATACTGCCGCTTTGCTTCTTCTTAATGTGATTTATCTTTTTTTGCCAATTATCTGTTTATGGGAAGATTAAGAACAAAACGCTCAGAATATTCGAACATGTTACTTTCCTAGGTGGTCCGAACAAGAATCCATTCGCCAGCAGTTGCCGTTGACTCCAGAAAATCAGCGCTCCGTTTTAGGTCCCGCCTTGATGCTGATTCGCTTTCCTCTCATGACCGTCGAAGAATTTGCCATGGGCGCTGCCCAGTCTGGAATATTGACGGACCGTGAAGTCGTTAGCTTATTTTTATATTTCACCGTCAACCCTAAGCCACAAGTTAATTTTCTAGATATTCCTCGTTGTTGCATGACCGGGAAAGAACAGACTGTGTGCCGATTTCAACACATAGAAAGTCGTTGGGGATATAGTGGAACGAGCGATAGAATAAGGTAAACTTTTATCAAAGTGTTCGGTTTTCTTTTTTTGAACGAAATTAATCGAAACGTCTTCATTTTTTTTTCCAGGTTTCTAGTCGATCGAAGATTGTTTGTTGTCGGCTTTGGTCTGTACGGATCCATTCACGGTCCAACTGATTACGACGTCAACATACAGGTAATAGTTGAAGCATTAAATAATACCTTTATGTTTGAATTTAAAACTAATGAAGCATTTGTTGTTTTTTTTCTTCTTTTTTTTTTGTGCTAGATAATTCACACAGGCACGGGGAAAATTTGTGGTTCAAACGATACGAGTTTCAGCTGCGATGGCTCCAATTCAACATTCCGTGTTATGTTTAAGGAACCAATTGAAATCACACCCAATACGAATTATACGGCTTGTGCTACTCTTAAGGTAATGTTGCTATAAAGAGTATCTAATTACATAAAGCCCATCCCCCCCCCCCCCCTAATTTCATGGATTAGCATGGACGTACCATTTAGAATTTGTTGTTTATTCACATTCTAGAGGAAGGGAATGGAAACCAGAATCCGCCTTCCTCTGAAGGAAAATTACTATAGTGTTGAACCTTACATTTTGCTTTCAATGTGCGCTCTACTTGCTGAGGAACCTTTTCCAATAGATTTTGTTAGATGCCTTCAGTAAAAGAAATATAGTGGATGTAATCGATTCACTTATCAGGTTTACACCAATTTTGCTTGGGTTGAAATTGATGTTCCTTGATGAAAATGAAACATAACCAAGATCAGTAACAAGAACAAAAGCCAACATAGATTAATGCATAACCAGTTTCTTCTATATCAGAGGAGGTTATGTTGGGTTACATTAAGCCTGTTTTCCATTTAGTGAATTTTAAGCAACTTGTAATGTGTAGCAACTTTTGACCGTTTTATAAAGTCACCTGAAAGCATGACATGTTATAGGTCATTTTCCATTTGGGGATTTTCAGGCGTTATCCCGACTTTGGTCTGATCTGATCGGTCAAATCATTTTGGCATCCAAAGAAATTAATTTTCAAACTGTTGTTTCTCTTGCAAAGCGATGGAAGAGAGGTTATCAACTACAGTCGAAACCCGTTAATACGAAATCGTCGGGACCATAATTTTTTTCGTATTAACCGGACTTCGTATTATCCATCAACTCAGATAAATTTAGAAATAAGTATGGAAAATTATTGTTATAAAATACGTACATTTTTATTTCGTTCCTTAGAAAAACACAGTTATTTTGGTCTGTCTACATGACATTACAAAATTTCTGCTTAAAACATTATTTGCTTTTGAGTATAACGTAAATAAATCTGGAGGAACATTCTCCCCATACAAAATAAATGATTTGAGATCGCCCATCACAGTAATCATACGCTGTGTTGACGTAGCAGAGTGCTGAATTTGCCCAGGATCATCATCACTTTCATCACTTTCGACTCTGCCATCTTGGTTTCTATCTAGACACTGTTGAACGATCTTGTCATCAGGAAAAAAGTAAACTTACTTGTTGAAACTATTTCAGCAATGCCTCTTCCATTTCCTCATGTGTTGCTGTTCGCATCCGTTTCCTTTTAAGTGTCCCACTTGTCTCTGCTTGCTGTCTTATTTTTTCAGCGTTTTTTATTAGCGTTGACAAAGTTGACGGAGGAATTTCAAATTCTTTAGCAAACTGCCTTTTTTTTGCATTTGGTTTTGCAACGGCATCTAGAATTTTTAATTTCACTTCTAGTGAAAAATCCTTTAGTTTTTTTTCTTACGTCAGACATGGTGTAGCAGCTGCGCAGCAGTACGTAGTGTAGTCTGTGTAATCTGTAGTCTGCAGCTACGTAGTCTGTATTGAAGAAGACCGATTGATTCCTGTTTAAAATTGCCAGGTGATTCAATTTCTTTTGAAACAAGTGCGCTCTCATTACAGAACCAATCAGATTCGCGTTAGTGAACGCCACGTTATTAATGGTGTTCGTTACGCCCGAAAGAACATGTGATTCTTTAGAAGGCAGTGGTAATAGATCTCAGAAAACATTTAATTTTTATTTTAGAAAATTGCATACTTCGAAAACTTATTAGAATTTTTATTCTGATCACTATTTTCTCACGAAATTTTCCTTCGTATTAACCGGACTTCAATTAAAAATTATTCGTATTAAGAGGATGAATTTACATATAAATATCAATCACGGGGACGGGCCAGCAAAATTTTTCGTATTAACCAGGTTTTCGTATTAATGGGTTTCGACTGTATTCTGATCACGGTCACACTTTGAATTTAATTGCAGTCTCATTTCTACTTACAGCTTTTTGCAATCGATAAAATGTAGTTTGCAATTGGTAAAATGTAGTTTGCAATTGAAAAAATAATCTTTTCAATTGAAAAAATGTAGTTTTCAAATGAAAAAATGTAGTTTTCAAAATAAAAAATGTGGTTTTCAAAATAGAAAATGCAGTTTTCAAATTAGAAAATAGACAAAAACTTCATAAAATATAAGTCAAAGAAACCAAAGAATTTAATTATATATATTGTTATAGTACAGTAAATTACAAAATTTTATTATATAAATATTAGTATTATAAAATTAAAGATTATTATACAAATTACTGTAGATATAGTGTAAAACTATATAAAAACACTGGATATTACAAGGAGTATATATTGTAGCTGTATACAATAAGAAACATACAGTAAAAAACACAAATTCTATTCTCTTCTATTCATTGCCATCATCATTATCATTTTGAGGAATGTCTGGAAGATCATTTAAAATTTCAGTACGCTGAATGCACGGTACTGAAAACTGCCGGCTATGAACGACCCAACCATTGCAGTCGCGGGGGGTTATTTGCGCTGCTGCAGTTGAAATGGCAGCGAGTAAGGCTGGCCGGTCAGGCGCGTGTTCGCAGCGCACAAGCAATTTTAGTTTGCTGAACGCTTCCTCTACATAGCCTATATTCGAGTTACACACGTTCGCTGAGCTCATCTTGCCCGTCGTCTGCTTAATTTCGTCGCCGTTTATGTAATACAAATAATTGCCACTAGAGGCTAACTAAAGCTCCTAATCTATAAAGCACTAGATAATACTAATCTAGAACTTTAGGGCTAACTGGGACGCTTTCTTTATTTTATTACGTAAATTATTTTGTTTCTTTGACTTATATTTTATGATTTTTTTTTCTATTTATTTTCTAATTTGAAAACCACATTTTTTCATTTGAAAACCACATTTTTTCATTTGAAAACTGCATTTTTTCATTTGAAAACTGCATTTTTTCATTTGAAAACTGCATTTTTTCAATTGAAAACTACATTTTATCGATTGCAAAAAGCTGTAATAAACAAGAAATTAATCCTCCCGCGGAAGCGCTGAGGTCATCTATTTTTACTCTTTTAAATGCACATTTTAAAACCCTCCCCCATTTTTTAATCGAAAAATTGATTTTCTCGAACGTAGTATTTAGAAAATGAAAAAGATCTCTATCTTCTCTTGTTTCTCTTCATTTCCGATCGAATGATATATATAACATGCTATATGTTGCCATAGTTCTAAAGACCAAGTAACTACCATCCCCACAATTCCGACCCTTTTGGGACAACTTGGCCCAAGCTTTACAGTGATGTTGATCTTGCTTAGAGGAACCTGCATACCGAATTTCACTCTCTTTTTATGCATAAATACACGTAGACCTTTTGGTCCCCTCTAATTTCCACTCCTGAAACTCCGACCCCAGTGGGCTAATCAAAACCAAACTAAATAGTGAAGGTGCACATACACAGTGTAAGCTACATTCCAAATTTCAACCTTCTATCTCAAAAAATGCGGAAATTATGAAGGGGACGGACGGATGGACAGACAGATGGACATTGTGAAAACAATAAGTAGCTCCATTCTTCCGCTACTTAACAAGGGGAAGGCTGTGGTCTAGGGGGCTTTCACAGAGCAAGCGAGCTCTGTGAAGTTAAGCATCGCCTAGCACAGCTAGTCACTGGATGGGCTACCATCAGTGGCATACGACCTTTACCCCCCCCCCCCCCTGCTTCGGAGGGCATCTAAAGTTGTCAGTCCCGGCTGCTGCTACCGTCTTACAGCAGTCGTTAAAAGAATGCAGAAGTTCATAAGATGTCACACAGGCATTTCCAAGGACTAACATTTGCAGACTTTGACTGTCAGACTTCGCCAAAACTCCTGAAATCTCCATGAAATGAATCATAATGAATTCTATCTTGTTCATATGTTCATTTCTATGTCAACGCTAACAAAAACAACAACAAATGGTTCACCAAGCTTTTAAAACCTATTTGGTAAAACACTAGAATTCTATTTTGCACGTACGGTTAAATTCCCGTCTTCGATAATTTTTTTTTTTTTTAATATAAATCTGGGAATGTGTAATTCATTTCTGATTTTCATTTGAAATTTGCTACCATCATTTTTTTACAAAATACATAAACGAATTATTATGATTAATGATCCACAGTGATAAATGAGCATTTAAAAAAAAAAGTTTATTTAACCACATTCAATTATTTTTACAAATTTTGCATCTAACTCTCACAAAGATTAAATAATTATTGCACCATGTACATACTATTAAATATAATGCATCATGTTGGTATCTATAGTTTATCAATCACCCCTTCATTAACATTTTTAACTAGCATATTGGCCAGCAAATTACAATTTTCTATTTCTAGGAATAGAAGTTAACTATTACCTCTGTCTTTACCTACACGTCAATTAAAACCTCTTTTGTGGGTTTTTTTTAAAAAAAGGAAATAAAAATAACCTGTAACAACTTTTTAATTTATGTAAAAGTAACCTACCTTAGAAAATCAGAAAATTTAGATTATGTTTAATTATAATAATTTTTGAAATAAGCATCTCCAAGAACAATTGAAAGTTTCTTTCAATAGCGTTATTCACGCGGCCTTTAATCTGACGTCCAGACAGTCCATCACCCAAGCCTGTAATGAGGCTCAAATAATGAACTTTACTTCCTTTATGAATGTTACCAAACTCAAAGAACTTGCTAAGGCTTTCTTCAGTACGCAACACCTGGCCCACTTTGTTTTTCCGTGGCTTAACAATGTCCCTACTTCAAGGCGTTCCACACGTTACCTTTTGATACCGCCTAAGATCATCTCTTGTTGGAAAGAGAGATACTTCCCCTACCAATACCTTTCATTTATGGAATAGCTCTTAACCCTGTATCTGCGTCAGTCCATTTTACTCTGTCAGAACCGGAACTGTCATAATCATTTAAAGCATATTAGTGAATTGTTACGAGTGTGGATTTTGAACATACAAATTAATACACCTTAACTTGTGACTTTGCTCTTTGTGAGCGCAATATATATAATAATAATAATAATAATAATAATAATAATAATAATAATAAAATTATGTTAGCAAATTGGAAAATCAGAAATATAATTAAAAAATGAATTACAGATTCCCATAAATGTTAAAATAAATTTATGAAGAGGAAAAAAAAAATTATCAGGTAAATTTTAATGTCTGCCTCCCTCCTGAGGACTTGAACCTGCAAAATAGAATTTTAGCGATTTACCACTAGAACACTGGAACGCGATAAAAATCTATGCTACAATTCCGGCATTTATAAAGTGTACACAGTTATAACCAATTTGAAGAATTTTTTTTCGGAAAATTTTGAGAAGTGCATCGAATGGCTTTGCATGGGTGTTTAATTTGGTGAAAGCTACACAGAATTTTTTTAATCAAAATCGGTGAGTCAGAGTACATGGAGTCTCCTTATAAGGAGAATGGGATGGAGCTTGAAAGTCGAATTGCTGACAGTTGAACAGGAAGGACTTAAAAATCGTAAAACTCTGAAAAAGCCTAAATCTGAATTAACGTACAAATATGTTTGTGTTTTTTTCTACCCCTTTGGTTGAAGTTCAAATTAAAAAATTAATAATGTTTGGGCTCCTGTGATAATACGACCTTTCTTGCGTTTGTTTGGACCATACCCTCGGTCACATGAGTGATGTGTTGACAAAGTTCTACTGTAGGATTCATTTATTTTTGTTAATTGATATCCAAAAATTGGGGCATGAGACAAAGGAAACCAATTTTAAATAAATTTGGAAGATGCAAAGTGTGGATAGCAAAATAATAGATCAGGATAGTAAATTAATAATATACAAAGTACCTGAATATATATTGTGAAAACTAATCTACAGTATTATCATGTAGTAGGCAAGGGAGGAAAAGAAATGATTTCAATTTCTTTTTTGGTATGAAAAGAAGCTAATTTCTTTTCTTCTTTGCTACTAAATGATGAAAGCTTGACCTTCAAAATACGTACAGTACTTGGATATTTTGTACGTTTTGCTTTTCTTCATGTTTTGCTAAGGCTAAAGAGTTTTGTATCTTTTATACTGATGTAAAATCAATTGTCAAATGCCTTCAGAAGCAGAGGTCAGAATTCCTGTATCATAGAATGCACTTGAAACAACAAGGAAACACTGTAGTATGAACATGGAAGTTGAACATCCGTATAATCGCTTGCTTTGTATTCAACATACATCACCAAAGTAGTCTGTTACCAATTTGAGCAATTATAAAATGCTTCTGTAGTTTAGGCAAATTTAATGTCTGACTCCTGAAAATATAAAAAAAAATAGAGAATAAAAATTGAAAATCTTGCAGTATGTAAATGTCTACCAGATACATATTTTGGAGACAATTTCCCCATTCTCAAGCGATCTCAATCTCTTTGTGGATTAGGGGCGTTCACTGTATAGATAGAATACAATGGGTTTAAGAATCTATTTTCATGTGCAACTTTATTGAATTCTGGTTTGTCAAAATAAATTCTACATTTATATACGAATTAGTTTGGTTCTGGTTTGGAATAAATGTACGAGTTTCTTCCATAAACTGGCTGTTGTGCAGTCGGTCAAAAAATAAGTTTGTGCTGAACGGATTACCTCTGATTTTATATTTTAGCAATTTATCACTTGTTAATATGAGGAGAGTTCAAAATGTAATGCACCACAATTTAGTTCTACAACACGAACAATGCTGCGTGGATGAAATTTTGAGGAATCCTAGTTTGAATCTTCCCCCTCTCTTGTGCAAAGTAGCAAGCTCTGCTGCCAATGTGATAGCAAATGTTAAAAATTTCAGATGCCAGTGATGCACCTTACAGTGTGCTCTGATGTCTGGAAAAATGCACTCCGTAGAATCAGAGTTTGACAGTGATGTGCATTGTGAAAAAGTTATAGTGTGAGCAGGCCCGAGAATGGTACCGAGGGAAAATATGTGCTCTGCCAAAATGCTAGCATAAAGCCAAAGAAACGGAAGGAGACTTCTTTGAAAAATAGTTAGTGGAACTGATGGTTGAGCAATGTGATGCCCAAGTTGCACTCCATGCTTTCAGAGAAATAAATTGTGGTGCATTACTTTTTGAATGCTCTTTTAATTTGTCAGAGCTCCTTAACATTTGATTGTTTTCTTTTCATTCCTAGGGACCAGATTCACATTATGGAACAAAGGGTTTGCGAAAAGTTACCCTCGACTGCCCAAGCGGAGGAAAAGTCACATTTCAATTTACTTACGCTGCAGGAAATAACAACGGCACTTCGGTCGAAGATGGTCAAGTTCCAGAAATAATTTTCTATACATAAATTCGTTCGTTTGTTCATTTATTCAACACTTATCAAATAGGGTTGACGTTTGACTTTTATAAACTTGGTTTAATTTAAGAGTTGTATTAAGGTAACTATAACTATGGCTTAACTGTTTATAAAGCTGTCATTGTCCTTAACAAGCTCTGTTACAAATATTAATAATAACTGTTAGAGTTGGATCTTAAAACAGTTCTTAGCTAGAGAGTCTGTATAAGTTTTATTATACATTGAACCCCCCCCCCCCTTTTTTTATTTTTTTTTTTTAATATCCAATGGAAACAAAGTAAATAATTGTAAATATCTTATAATTTCATTGTAAGCAATTTATGGGTAAGCAAAGGGAAGTTCATTTAAATCATGTATATTAGGCATAATGTGATAGCATAATTTACTATTTATAGGTGAATGTTATAGGAATTGTAATTGGTGTTTGATGCGAGGATGAACACTTGGTGTGTTTTTGTTCTGTTTTTTTTTTTTTTTGTTTAATTTTCATCCCTTCAACATGTATTTAGTCAAACTAGTTTTCTGAGAGAAAGGTTATGGGTGAAGTGTTTATAAAGTTGGATTCAAACAGTATGATAGAATTTTTTTTTAAGATTCATGATCATTGAGAGTATAATTGAAAAGAAACGTACACGAGAAAAAAAAATTACATATGTTTATACAGACCAGATTCTATAAGCCTTTCTTATACGGTATCTTCCTCGTTCAGCTTTTCTTTTTCGTGATAATTATATTTTATCACGTTAATAACAAGTGGTCAGAAATTACATCGAAAAGACCCTGCACTTCATACAAACTCATCCTGAGTTTTATATACTAAAGCCATTTCAGAATTTTAAATTTCTCACAAGAAGAATGTGTGTAATGAAGCTTTTTAGACATCACTTTGCCAACACAGCAGTAGGAAATTTTGTTCTAAGATTCAAAGATTTTTCATTATCATCTACACACTCATGAAATTTTATGAGAGCATTCAGTTTGATACAAATTCTTTAATACTTTAAACAAACCTGTTGGTGAAGATGACTCGTTAGGCAATTCAAAAGTCACAAATAGAGGAAGTTGCAAGCATTACAGGAATAGTTTTTGATTCCAGGAATCTTGAATTGGAGAAGAAGCAAGATTCAAAAATTGTGCCTTTAACAGGCAGGATTCATAGATTTTGAGAATGTGTAGCGATTCCTTGACGTAATGCTGAAAGAATTTGTAATGTCATGCAAGAATCTTGCACTCCATCATTGTTCCTGGCAAACTAGAAATGTGTGGATGCAATGCACCCAATTTGTAAAATGTTCTTTTTAATACTTGAAGAAATAGAAACTTGAATTTTAATGCTTGATCCTTCTGAAACTTGAATTTTAACACTTTAAGGAAAAATAATAATAATTTTTTAAGTTAGGAAAATTAATGATTAACAAAAATGAATGCAATCACAGAAGGATACAACCTACGCAATGAAACGCCGAGATGACCTGGTGTCTAAGCAACTAAGAATAAAATTCACACAGACATAAATGCATGGCCCTGACTTGGAGAGTTAATGCATGTACTGCAAACTCCCTTTTCCTCTATCTACAAGTTGAAATTTTACCTGGATGATGATAATCCAATCAGTTCTCTCTTAAAGCAGAATTGACTGGTCTTTAGAAGAAAATAGAAGACCATAAATGTGATTTATATTCTACTTAGTTGGATGCTTTCCTTAAACTGAATACAAACCCCCATCTCTTGTCTGAGAAAGAACGGTTTTCTACTCAAAATAGCAGCATTTTTCTTAGCAATTGGCCTTGCATTTGCTTTTATAGGGAGTTTTGTTCCCTGTTCTGTAAAAATCATAAAACATTTAAAATGTAGACTCATTTTGTTGGCCCATGTTTGCATAATGTTAATTTCATAAAGAAACTATTTTCTTTCACGAACCCTGATTTATATTAAGAGATAGTCTACTTCCATGTTTCTTTTATGACGTGCCGTCATCATCAGTGGGTTAACAGAAAGATAAAAATCCTACAAATGCACTTCCTGTTAACCCATTCATGATTACAGGACGTCGAAACGTGTATGGAAAGAAATTGTTTCTGGATGCAGATAAGTTCTCGTGAAAGATCATCATTTCTCTCTCAAATTATTTGAAATATAACTTAGTTTTTAATCTCTTTTGAGAGTTTCTTATCTTTTCAAAATAAATATCCAATGACTTTCTTACAGATTTGAAATGCTTCCTTTTTCTGATAAATGTTTGTCCCCTCTCATACAAAGAAAATCTTGTAAAATGCTTTCTTGGAAAAAGGGCTGAAAAGCATTTACTGAGAATTTGCATCTTACCATCTTTTGTCAAATCAATAATGGAATTGGATTTTGACTGTACATTTGCAAAATTTATAACTGTTATAAAATCGACTGACACTCGTAACAAATATAAACAGGTACCTATGCAAAGTGTGAATCGATGGGATTAAATTCGAATGCAAATTATAGATCTCGTTTTGAATTATCAGTATTATGAAAAATAACTAGCATCTTCTGCACCTTACAACATTTTAAGCTATTTCATAGTTTCCAATGCCAAAACGAGTACTTTGATCATAAAATTACTTTTGACGATGTGATACCCATCTCGAATGAGCAAAAGTGCACGTTACTTTAAGAAAGTGAAATTTTTTAAATTAAATTTCTTTGAACAGATGATTTGATCCCAAGTCATGTCCCTAAAAAAAATGCCTCGTATAAGCTATTAATGGGAAGTGAGGGGTGCAGGGAAATATAGACATGGGCTCTTGCATTTTCCTTTGTAAACAATTTGCAATTGAGGACATAGGTAAAAGAGTTGCATTCAAGTAGCAGTCCCATGTTAATCTCCTTGTTTTTTTTTTTTTGTTATTTTTTTATTATACCCTGTAAAGATAACTTTATTTTTTTTTTTATTGAACATAGCAAATTGCTCTTACTTTAATTAATGACTAGACATGTTAATTATTTGATTTTTGTTTAAGTAGAAATTTATCAGCACTGAATGTATGGATGGAGTCCTGAAGAATTTTTTTTGTTAATTTATCTTCTTAAGACCTTGAAAAGAATCCTCATGGATTCAAAATAAACAAAATGAGTCAAAGTATACAAAAATGTGCAATAATTTTAATTTTGTGTTCATTCTGATGCAAAGAGCTTTTATTTTATATTTTTTTCACCTCATAATTATTTCAATTTTTTTTAAACTGTATTTGTTCTTTTTTTTTTTTGTTTTTTAAAGAAATAAAGTTACGTTGAAAATTTTAGTAATGCTCAACCTAGTTTTGAGGTGTTATGCATCATGCTTATAAGAAAATTCAGTATACTGTGGATATAAACAATGTGGTAAACAGGGCCGTATCCAGGCAATGCCTCCTAAAGAAAAACGTCATACATTGTTACATCATCATCCGAAGACATGTTTAATCGCATTTCTACCAATAATAAGCCCTAAATTGTCTTCGCATGATGATCTAACACTGTATGACGTTTTCGTGCTCAGGCTTTATCTTTAGGAGGCATTGATCCAGGACTTTTTCTGAGGGGGCTGGCCCAATCCTGATGGTGGGGTGAGGGGTTGGGGGGGGGGGGCCCCCCCCCCCCCCCCCCCAGGCAACAGAATTACAGTTCATCTAATATAGGAAGGCACATGACCTTGTTAGAGCGAGAAACGTCATATTTCAAATTCAGCCAATCACGTTCACCCTTACCCACCAACTGCCAGTGCCTGTTTTTTTACTAAGGATTTCACTCGGGTCAAAGCAGGAACAGATAAGGAGTCAAAGCCTGCATGGGTTAAGGGGCTTTGCCTAGGTGACCATGAATTAAAGTTGTCTTGAATAGAGGCTACGAGTCAATTCTCTCCACCATTACCCATGGCAGTATATTGGCTCATGTGCTGTGCCAAGATAGACAGACCTTAGTTGGGAAAGTGATCAGATTTGGCAGGGGGGGACAAATAGAATAAAGCCTTAAATCTGATTATAGTCCATCCAGCGAAAGAAAAACCATGTCAAGGTCATGAAATTCAAAATTAGCCAATCAAAGCGATTTTAGGTTGATTTTAATCCCTTTGATTGGTTAATTTTGAATTTCCTGACCTTGACATAGTTTTTCTATTTATTAAAGCTCTAAATAAAAATAATAAAAAATTGTCACTCTACTAAAGAAACCGAAATTGTTAGATTTACAAAAAGAAGAATTTAAGCCATATGTGGTTAAAAAATCATAAAACTTAAGTTAATTAATGGAAGTTAGAACAATATCTAATCCTAGTCTTTTATTTATTTATTTTAATCTCTATCTGGAATTGAGTTAAAAATATTTTTGACATCTGACATTATTGATACATTCAACTGTTTCAACTCAATGAATGAAATTCCTTGTAGCTCGGTCATAGCTTACATCGGACTTACAAATGCACTGTTGTGTTTGCTAGAAAGGTTGTTTTGTCATTGGTCTTTGGGAACAGCAGTTGGAGTCTTCTTTTGCTAACACCAAGTTTGATTATCGTGCGTGCTATTCACCTACAAATTATGTTGGGACCGGGTAACAATGAATTGATATTATGAACAAGTTGCCAAATACAAGTAATTTTCTTGTTTTATCATATTGGAGATTGCTAAAAAAAAAAAGACCAGTTAAAAATTATAAAATTTTGTTTAGAATAAATGGTCTTCAATTATCATAACTAGTGTGAAGGTCAATATTGCTTCAATAATAATAAATAAACTGTCTAGCATTAGCAATGTAACACATGTAAATATTTATTTATGCCAACGTGTTTCAGTCTTATCACTATCCAGAATTATAAATTTTTAAATATTGATCGAAAACCTCACTTGTAATTTTATGTCCTTAGAAGATGGTGATAATACCGAAACGCGTTTGCATTAAATAAATATTTAGATCACTAATCCTAGATCATTCATTGCTTGCTATCAATTACAATGAATGATAGCAAGTATTCTAATCCAGTTTTAACTGTTCTTTCGATAAAAATGAAATGCTGTGGCAAATTTGGAGCAAGAGAACTTCAGCTACTGACCATCCTGCTTGTCTGCAATAGAAATAGAGTCTAGTTGATTTGGCAGTCAGAAAGATTGATGGAGAATTTGAGTCGCTTATTTTGAAATCTATCAAGTATACATTTAGTATAAGCAAGAACAGATGAAGGGGGGGGGGGGGTATTGCATTACCACTTAAAATGAGGTATTCACAATGTATACAGAGCATTGCTTTCTGGGGTTAGCAAAATCGCCAATCAAATAACTGTTTGCAAAAGAGTCTCTAGCATCTTTTTAAAACGACAATATTGCTTTGATAATGAGCTTTGTTAAAACAAGTTGACACACAGTTTTAAAGATTTATTATTGCACAAAATCTTTTATGATCATTAGAAGAACTCCATGCATTTAAACCAATGAAGGCTGATTTTCTGATTCAAGATATGCCCTTTCAGGTTGTTTGCATGGTCTTGCTCAAAAAAATTTTATCAGGCTGAATTTAGCTATTAGTTTCATTTAGGATATTGAGTTCGAGATCAAAGCTGAATTCCTTGCGTAATTTTCAAAATGGCCTTTGGTATTTGTATAACTACTGGCACTATAAACAACAGAGTTTGTTTAGCTGAAACGAATCGGGCTGCTTTTCATTTTGCTCGTTTCAGAACAATATTTAACATAGAGCGGGGAGAGTGACGACTGGTGCCATTCATGATACCGTCGATTTGTGGCATGATTGTTAATCACAGGGTTATTGATACATTTAAACCAGTGGTACGTTTCTAAAGCTAAGGCATCTAAATACAGAGGTTTATGTTCCTTTTCAAGATCAGGGATCTTTAAAAAGTAGTTCAAATCGTTTTATGTCCATGTGGTCTATGTTGCTGGAATTGAAAAACAATGAATCATGGTCTGGGATAAGCAATTTGGTATAAGCTGTTTATTTTGCCAATGCATTTCGGTGGACCACCATTATCACAGGCCTAAGCAGTATGTACAGAGAACGAACAGTGAAAAACAATATTGTATGTCCATTCATCAGATTACAGTGGAGAAGAAACTAGTTGGTGGACTTTCAAAGTGACTAAAGATACATAGTGAACAATAAATAACAAACTATAAAAAAATGTGGAAAACAATAAACTTAAATACCCAAAATAAAGTTTAAAAAAAAAAAAATTAAATAATTTCCTTGAGTGTTTGCAATCTTCTGCCATCATCAGGCACGTGTCTTTAATGGTAATATCCAAACAACTTGAACCCAGATCCTGCATGAAATCTAGCCACTCGCTTGGTCTTTAACCAACCAAGACCAGTTTGCGGCATCTGTATCACGTGGCCAAGTAAATGCAACCGACATCTTTCATTGTGGAAAAATAGCAGTTCAACATCTAAAGAATCCCTTATTATGCACTCTATCTGCCAGGGTAAATTTGCCACACATCTCAAAAATCCCACTTCGGCCACTGGCACCCGAGATTGCACTCTTTCGGTCACCACCAAAGACTCGTGATCCTAGATCAGAATGAGAACAAACATTTGAAAACGGAGAGCTTGGCTTTGTCTCCTAGATCTTGTTTCGTTTCCACAAATCATCATAGCTTGCGGCTGCAAAACTGGCTGCATCGATCTGAGCATCCAATTCTCTGTCCTGCCCACCCATCACTCTTCAATGTAGTCCCGAGATACTTGAACTTCTCCGCCCGTCTCAATTAGGCTCCCCTAACATGGAGAGTGCACCGAGTAGGCCATCAGTCTTAGCCACAATGATTTTCATCCCAGCCTCTTCACACTTGACTGCAAACTAATCTATACCCTGTCTCTTGAGAGTGATGTCACCAAAAAAACGTCGCTTATCAGACAAGGTACCCAACATCGTATTCTTCTGTCGTTAGTTTATTTTTTAATTTCGTAAAATGACTTTTCTATCTACCGATTTTTTATGAGAAAAATATGATTGCAGACAGAAATTCTGAACTTTTTGTAGAGACATTTATTCCAACTATTTCTTCATGCGGGTGAACTATAACCGCTTCACTGGTGATGTCACTGTCAACTAAACTTGAGATGGGGTATAGGTCAGTGCAGGGGGGTGGCCGTCGGTTGGTTCCTGATCAATGGAGTTAAGCAACTTCAGGCGCGACCAGCTGCTGGCTGGGTGATAGCCAGTGGCTTAAGGACCACTTCTGGGTGGGGTGGCTATTTGGGGACTTTAGTCTGACCCCTTTGCTGAGTGACCAGTGCTGGATGTCCAGCAGCTGGTGATAGCCACTGGTTTGTTCGTCCGCCAGCAGCTCTTCTATCATGCCCCCCCCCCCCCCCCGGGCTTCGGAAGGCACGTTAAGCCGTCGGTCCCGGCTGCTACTGTCATCTCGTCGTTAGTTACTGGGATGGCGCAAAACTCCCTCGGAGGAGTAAGTGCCGCAGATTATCGTTCTGTGATAATCTGCCCTCTGTATAAGATAAGATAAGATAGGTCAGTGCAAGAAACCCAAAGAGGTCAAAGTCTTCGCCAAGCAGTCGTACTCATCGCCTCGTTTATCCAGTCCATAAAATAATGAACAAGAGGGGCGGCAACATGCATCTTCAACAGAGTCCAACACCGACGGTGAATGGTCTCGACTTAATGCTATTAGAATAAAAGAAACAAAGAAGTTCTGTCAACAAGCCTATCCAGGTGGCCAATCGTGTATAGTGATCACCTGGCATGCACTATGAGACCAAACTTTCAGTTAGTGTGTGAAGTGATTGGTGGAAAGAATTTTTACAGAGTTTTTGTTCTGGAAAAAATCATGCCAAATTTGTTTCTGTATTCAAATTTATTCTATTTAACAAAGAAAAAACTGTTTTAAATGTCAGTGCTTTTACTGTTGTTGGGGGGTTTTGAAAGAAATCGCTCGGCATGAAATTGTGGAAAAGAGAGGAGGACACTCGTGAGGAGGTGCTTTTGTTTGTTGCTAAGGATTGAGAGACACGCACATTTGACGAGAACGCGTTTCCCTTTTCCTGCTCCTCCTCCCTCTCTTGCCGTTTTGCGTAGTTTCTTTTCTAAAGGCACAAGGAGGCGGTTTTGAACCACCGATTTCGAAATGGGTGAATTGGAGGGGGGAGGGGGGGTTATGGCAAGGAGGTGTCTTTCGCGTCTCTTTTATTTACTGCGGCTAACGGGAAGAGGAGGGAAGGCTCGTCTATGCTGAGGCGGGTTGCGGGAACCAGTGGGTCGAGGAGCCGGCAAAGGGACGAGCCGATGCGGCTTCTGTTGAAAATCAACGGATTCCCCTCCCCTTCTTCCTAACTACCTCGACTCCGCCATCTTCGACGCTGCCGAGCAATTGACGAGACACGGAAAAATCATGTGGAAAAAAAAATAGAAAAAAAAGAAAATCCAAAGCAAAAACCCCCCGTGAAAGCGTTGACGCATGCGGTTCCGATTATGAAGGGGAAATTTTTCTCTTTAATTATTAAATGACGACGCAGGTAAGTGAAGGGTGTTTGGGAATTCTCAATGGGATATAAAATAAGCGCCCTGCCCGTTCGGTAAACAAATGGGGAAGCGATAGTGGGAGCAGCGTCGATTGCTAAAGGACGATAAGGAACGCCTTTTGACGTCGTGAATGGGTCCGTTTCTGCTGTTGCTGCTGCTGCTGCGGTACAGTGGGAGGAAAGGACCCTACGCTAGCTAAAAGGGCGAAACCATTATTAGCATCGAGCGCCGTTCTTAGCGTGATCCTTATGAACTACTCGCAGGCTGCCATTGCACACTCGTTTGCGTTTCCTGCGAGGGTGGTGAAAGTAGCTGCTGCGGCATGCAACCACAAATCCACGGTGATCGTCGTCGTCGGAAGGAGACGCTGCCGCACTGCTGCTGCTACTGCCGGGGTCGTCGGGTGATGCTTCTCGTTCCTCTTCTTTTCGTCTAATTCCTCTTCCTCCTCCTCTCTCTCTCTTTTTAATCTTTTGCCTGCTCGAGTTCAAGGCCGTCATTCGCCGGGAGACACAAGACGTCACTGGCATATTCGTTCCCTCGCTCGCTTTCTCTCTCATCATCATCATCATCATCCATTATCTGCTGCCGCTGTTCCATTTTGCGTACTTTTTGCCTAGTCCCTAACTTTCCCTCCTCCGCTTCCATTTTCTTTTGTCACCCGGCGACTAGACTGAGAGGGGGGGTTTCCATGTCGTCTTCGTCGAGGAGATTGTTTTGTGTTTTTATTGATCCCATCCCGTCTCCTCCTCGTTCAGTTGTTGTGTTGTTGTTGTTGTGTTGTCGTTAAAGAGCAGCAGTAGTAGCAGTAGCGGCGGCAGCAGCAGCAGCAGCAGCTCAAATGGATGGTTTAATCGATGGGCGATGAGTCCAAGCGCGGAGCCTGATTGTTCTCTCCATTGTTGTTGAAATGCAGTGTGTTCAAGTGAAACTGGAATTAGGGCACAAAGCCTGCATTCGCCAGAAACCGACGCCGGATGGATTCACCCACGACTGGACCGTGTTCGTGCGGGGACCGGAGGCGAGCAACATTCAGCACTTCGTCGAAAAGGTCGTCTTCCACTTGCACCAGAGCTTCCCCAAGCCCAAGCGAGGTAGGCCGAATAGCAGAGCGGACGACAATCGAAGCCATTTCACGTTGATTGATGGATTGTTGTTGTTGTCCCCGCCATTCAATTATTAGCCGCACTTGTGTGTCGTTGTTGATATAACGTTGTTGTTGTTGTTGTTTGTCGTTGTGGCAGTGGTCAAGGAGCCGCCTTACCAGGTCTCGGAGTCCGGCTACGCTGGCTTCGTTCTCCCCATCGAAGTCCACTTCAAGAACCGTGAAGACCCCAAGAAAGTGCAATTCGAGTACGATCTCTTCCTCCACATCGAGGGCCCTCCAGTCAATCACATTCGATGCGAAAAGCTCACCTTTCAAAACCCCACCGAAGATTTCCGTAGGAAGCTCATCAAGGCCGGAGGCGTAAGTCCCCCCCCCCTTTTTGATTTTATTTTTTTTATTCATTATCCTTAGTTTCTATTCACTCTTGAACTCGGCGTTTTAAGAACAGCCCGAGTTTTGTTGACGAACCCACCCGCGCTTTAAATCGGGTGACTTAACAGACAACAACACATTGGGAGTGCTGCCAGAGGCTACAACTCCCGTCGCCTGTGTGTGAGTGTGCGTTTGTTTGCATGCATGTGTGCGCGTTAGCATAAGGAGGAGGAAATGGTAAATGAGAATGACGAGGAAAGAAGCCATGACGGTCATCCTGCTCCCTTTGCATCTGCTCGACTACACCCCCCACCCCCCCTGCCTTCCCCGCCGGCTGCCCGCTTTCCATGCGCTCGAATCGGCAGCAGTCGGAGTGGCTCACGTTACAAGCGCTGGCGGTCTGTCGACCGTTGCACACCACCGCCGCCGCCACGGAGGAGGCAGGCAGGGCGAGAAAGAGCAAAGTAAGTTCTGGCGTTCGCAGCGAGCGACTTTCATTCCGAATACCGATTTTGCAGCACGATCGAAGATTTGACACGTACACATGCACGCGCGCGATCACACCTCGGGGAAGAAATGTCATCGTTTCACGAGCGACTATTCCCATATGGTAACAAAAAACAAACAAACGCAAAAAGCAAAACTTTTCTTTCCTTTAATCGTTGCACCCGATAACGTAGTGATTAATTTATGCCACTTTATCTGTTCTACATATTAAACCATCACCACCACCACCACAGAATAATGTAAGCAACAAGAAGAGGAAGAATAATAGCCCATTTCAGGTGATTGATTGATGGATTGATTGAGTAGCTTGTCATTAGAATCCTACTGTTTCTCTTTGGGGGGTTTTGGAATAATTTTATTTTTAATCTATTTAGATAATTGACTATGTTAAAAAGCAGAGAGAGAGAGAGAGAGAGAGAGAGAAAGCACTGCCCATTCGTTTTCACTGCACATTTAATTCTGTTTTCCGAACGAGCACCTTGTGTTTTGAGGGCTTTCGTTTCTTAAGTGGGACACTCCAGTGCTCGAGCTAATTAAACATATGGAATTATTGAGCAAACTGGATCTTATTTATTATTATTATTATTATTACAGTACATATATACAAATATACATAATAGCATTCTGACTGGAATAACATCATCATAAAAGTAAAAACTCAGACAACATTTAGTGTCCCAAATCAAATGATCCAAAAAAAGTGCAAAGACTATACAATATCATTAATTAATTGTGGTCAGTAAGTATAAAAAAATTTTTAATTTGTCTATTAAAATGAAAGCATGCTGCCTGACAATTCAAGGAGTTACACTCAATTGCAGTTTTGCGAATATACAGGGTGTTTCAAAATTATGTACAATAAATTTAGTGACATATTCTTCAGGTCAAAAGAAGACGAAAATGTTCTATAGCACTTTGTCTGGAAACGATTTGTTTGCAAGTAATCCAATATCATACAGTAGGGAAGCACAGTAGTTAGCGGACGATATTTTAGCAATTCCAGCGTTTCGACCTAACACTAGGTTGAGTGGTTTGTTCCATTTAAACCTCTCACAACCAGCACCATTGGGCAGATGCTAACCCGCATGTTACCAGAGCTCGAGCGCTTCAAGAGCGTTTCTCCATGAACATTTGGTGTGGAATTGTCGGAAATAACTTAATTGGCCCTTATGTGTTGCCGCCACGATTGACTGGGCGAACGTATCTTTTGTTTCTGCAGAATGCATTGCCAGAATTACTGGAAGATGTTCCTCTTTTGATAAGATCTAACATGTGGTTCATGCATGATGGCACTCCAGCACATTTCAGCCATGTTGTGCGAGCACACCTTAATGCTGCATACACGAATCGGTGGATAGGTCGAGGTGGACCGGTAGCCTGGCCTGCAAGATCACCCGACCTTAATCCCTTGGACTTTTTTCTGTGGGGTCATGTGAAGTTCCTAACATTATGGATCTGCGACAACAAATTGAAAATGCATGCCAAACCGTTCGTAATGCTGGCGACGAACTCTTCCATGACATCAGACGAGCCGAAGCGTGCGTGCGAGCTGGTGGCGGGCACTTTGAACAATTCCTGTAATTTGGAGCCACAGGTTTAGTTGGCTGTATCGCGTAAATAAATCGTTTCCAGACAAAGTGCTATAGAACATTTTCGTCTTCTTTTGACCTGAAGAATATGTCACTAAATTTATTGTACATAATTTTGAAACGCCCTGTATAAAGGTAGCGAGTTCCAAATAGCAATTGCATTATATGGAAAATGCTTAGAAACAGGGCTGTGGAACGTAACTGAAACATAACGAAATAACGATATTAATAGCGGTATTATAATGCTTAACGTAACGAAATTTCTTAAAGCGGGATAATAACGGAAACATAACGAAATCTGGGCTGCAGAGTGTAATGGAAACGTAACGAAATAACGATATTAATAGCGGTATCATGTATTACATAACGAAATTTCTTAAAGCGAGATAATAACGGAAACATAACAAAATCTAGGCTGTGGGAAACAAGCATAAAAAATATACGAGGGCGTATTGAAAAGTAATGCCTCCATGGCTGTAACTTTTTTATTTGTTAACTGATTTTCAAAATTCTTTTTGTATCTTATACTCACATTTGTCCTCTATGTAATGCACTATTCACTTTTCGACATAGTCCCCATCCCTTTCCACGCATTGCGCCAACGCGTGACTAGTTGGGTGAACCTGTCGGAGAGGAATTCCAGAGTTGTTGTCGACACCAGGATTGAATGGTAGCTTTGGACCCTCTTCTGGAGTACGATCACGTCCGCCCGCACACGAGTCGCCACACACCAGAGGCGTTGCAGCGCCTACAGTTCAAAGATGAAAGACTTTGCACTTTGCCACTTTCACCGCTTCCCAAAGAAGAAAGAGCCCCTTAAGGGACATGAGTTGGTTCTGACTGCGAGGTAAATGCTGCCATTCAATCCTGGTGTCGACAACAACTCCGGAATTCCTCTCCGACGGGTTCACCCAACTAGTCACGCATTGGCGCAATGCGTGAATAGGGATGGAAACTATGTCGAAAAGTGAATAGTGCATTAGATAGAGGACATATGTGAGTATAAGATACAAAAAGAATTTTGAAAATCGGTTAACAAATAAAAAAGTTACAGCCATGGAGGCATTACTTTTCAATATGCCCTCGTATATATAATCAGGAGTGTTAGGGTTTTGCCGATCTGTGGATGCTTTGGTGAGAAAGATGAAGAGACGGATTCCACTATTTCCACAACGAGTTTATTTGATATTTCATCAGTATGAATCACTTTAACATAGAAAATGTGAGGTATATATATATATATATATTTACAAACCTCATTTCCATAAAAGTTGGAACAGGATGAAAACATGAGAGACAGCAAAAATATTGATACACTGATGCATTAATTCATTTTATTTCAAAAGAAGATAGTTTATTGGGTAGGTATTAAACATTTCAGACCAAAACTTTAACCAGTGTTCTCCCCAGAAAATTTTATCAGATGGGCGGTAAGCTAAACTCCGGGCGGACAAAAATTAAAAACAAATAAAATATTATGTAGTGTTGTACGTTTTTCGTGTATTCAGCCGGGCGGACGCCAAAATCTGCCGGGCGGCGCGCCCGTTAAAAAGGGCCTGGGGAGAACTCTGCTTTAACTATTAGTAATAAATATTAGTTTTTTTGCGAACTGCTGGTTGCAACACACTCCAGAAATGTTGGAACAGTGGGCGAATTAACATTGGGTGACGTCTCTCTCTTTCTTCTGATCACGCTTTGTAGCCGTCGAGGAACAAATGATACCACTTTCTGTATCGTTGCAACAGGCATTTATTGCTATTCATGCTGTACGAAAGTTTTCAGCTGTTGAACTGTTCGGGGTCGTCACTGACATAACTTCTTCTTAATAATTCGCCATATATTCTCTATTGGGATTAAATCAGGACCGTAGCAGGCCAATTTAACACCCGAATTCTTTATTGTGTAGCCACTCTACTGTAATGCGAGCGGTGTGATGTTTAGAATTATCTTGTTGAAATGGAAAGGGATGGGTTCCAAAAAGACGTTGCTGAGAAGGCAACATATATTCTTCTAAAATTCCAATATAGGCTTGTGCATTTACTTGTTTTACAAGTTTCCCAATCCAGTGGCACTCGTGCAGCCCCAGACCATTATTGAAGCTGGCATCTTTTCAGCACATTGGTAACAGGCAGGATTGTCCTTTTCCTCTTTGGTCCTAAGTACACACTGACGATTTTCGCCAACAACTTCAGATGGTGCGTGCCCAAGCCAAGCACCTACATTTCTGCTGTGTGTTTATGAACACCTTTCATTTTGCATAATAGAGTTTCAACTTACATTTTTTGATGGAGTGGTGAACGGTATTCAATAAAAAGGTTTTTGATAGAATCCTCAAGCCCATTCCACAATTTCTGTCACCGTTGAATGTCTCTTTTTAATCCAGTGACGTCTGAAAGCCCGAAGATCAAGAGCAGTCAGAATTGGTCTTCGTCCTTGCCCTTTATGAACGGTGCTATTTCTGCTTGCCCTGTACCTATTAATAATATTATGAATTGTAGAGACGGAAGTCCAAGATTCCTGGCTATTTCACGCTGAGATACATTGCATCTAAATTGTTGGATTATTCTATTGAGCATATCTTGGCCCGCTGCCTTGCTTCGACCCATGTTGTCGAGTAAATGACTGGCCGCATATTGCAGTTTGTATTTAAAGAGGGGAAAGGTTATGACGTAATGTTCTCCAGAAGTTTCGAGAATATTCATGTCACTTCTATGACTTCCGGTGCAGTCTTTTTCTTCCGTCCCAATTATTATGGTGCATGTTGCCAATGGCAATTTCATTAAAAATTTATATACGACCAAAAAAGAGATGGGCATTTATAAATTGTACTTATTTTACTTCAGTCACTTCAAACTCATTTATTATTTTTAATTTTGCTAATATATATTTAGTCAGTCATGTTTTATTTGCATTTTTCATATTGTCCCAACTTTTATGAAAATGGGTATTGTACATTGGGCCAATGAGAATAGGAGTAGTCTTGAAGTTGAAAGGCCATTGGATCCAAGAAACGCGGACCTAGGAGAAAGCTCTGCTATATAGAAGAGGTTTTCTTAGTATGCTCAAGTAGGTTTTTCCATGGGAGGAGGTCTAAGGGTCCAGTGTCCAGATTTAGCAATGAATTGTCCTGGTTTTTTAAGATTTCCCATGACACTAAGAAATCCAGCTTCTTTGGTTTCTGGCCAACCTTTACCTTCATCATCTCAAAAACAAGGCCCACGACAGTCTTGACTATTTCCTGGAGGTGTGGTGTAGGTATGTGGATGACATCGTTGCCATATCTTTGACATCTTTGACATCTAAGCCAGGAGAAGAGGAAAGAAGAATTCGAGAGGATCAAGGAGGCGGCTCAGATGAATGGCTTTGGAAAACACACTATTGACAAACTTATCAAGAAGCAACTATTCAAGAGGAGGATCTCCAGAACCACGACTCAGCAACTGGACAAGACTGACACTAAATTTTTTAGTATCCCATACAATGGCTCTTTGATTAGGGGATTGGAGAAGATTTTCAAGAATTTCGGACTCAAGCTAGTTTTTAATAGCGAACTCTCGCTGAAACGGCTGCTGGGAAGTCCCAAAGATGGTATACTACCACAAGAAAGGTCTGGGATATACCTGCTTCATTGTGGAACATGCCCCAAGAAATATATAGGCCAGACCCGTCGAAAGTTGGAAACCAGGGCCAGAGAGCACCTGGACCACATTAGAAACAACAGACCTAACAGGTCATCGAAGGCTGACCATATTTTACAAACTGGGCACAATTTTAATATAGATCAGCTTCAGATCCTGCAGGTGGTAAATGAACCAAAGAAGCTGGATTTCTTGGAGTCATGGGAAATCTTAAAAAAAACCAGGACAATTCATTGCTAAATCTGGACACTGGACCCTTAGACCTCTTCCCATGGAAAAACTACTTGAGCATACTAAGAAAACCTCTTCTACCTAGCAGAGCTTTCTCCTAGGTCCGCATTTCTTGGATCCAATGGCCTTTCAACTTCAAGACTACTACTATTCTCATTGGCCCAATTTATATATATATACCTCACATTTTCTATGTTAAATTGATTCATACTGATGATGGCTACTTTGTAGCCGAAATGTACATTTATGAAATGTCAAATAAACTCGTTGTGGAAATAGTGGAATCCGTCTCTTCATTCCTTCTCGGGGAGGTGACTGACATTAAAATATCTTGTCATTCAAGCATGAACTCCTCCTCATACAAAAAAATAAAATATTATTATTAAAACATTATGATAACGTTATTTTCTAAGATAACGATATCAAGTAACAAAAAACATAACGAAACCTAATAACAAAATGCGTAATGTAACGTTGTAACATAACATAAATCAATTCGTTCCACAGCCCTGCTTAGAAAGAAAAGTGGTACTATCCCTGGTGGTTCTATCTTGTATCTACGTGTTGCATGATAATTCGAGGCTTTCAGAATCCACATTTGAATAAAAGATGCTGGATGATGAACATTTCGAAGACCACTTGTTAATTCAATGATCAAAACGATTTTTCAGATCATATCCAAAGTTGGTAGCTTTAATTGACAGCATAACGCTGATATTGAATCCAAGCGAGATGCGTTAAATGCTGTTCTTATTATTGCATTGTAAGCTACTTTAATTCTTGATAAGTTATTTGGGGATATACTTGCCCAAATGACTACGGTATAGTATAGAAACGGAAGAATTTTTATCAGTATGACTACTCTAAGTTCCTTGGTAGACAGGATGGTACGCAATCTTTTAATTAGATAATTGCGGCTTTTGAGTCCTGATATTAATTTTTCACATTGAATATTAAAGTTGAGGACATTATCGAATGTAAAGCCTAGAAATGTCAAATGATCAGTCTCAGCCGTCTTCCGGGGTATAATTAATTTTTTAGTCTTAGAAGCATTTAGCTTCATGCCTCGTGAACGGTACCATTCATCTAACTGGATTAAGTCGAGTTGGGCTTGATTCATGATTCTATCGTACTCTTGGACTTTATATGTGGTAAATAGCAAGCTATCATCCACATAGCTACATATGTTCAAATTGAATTTAAGTTGATATATCGACGATGTAGCTATAGCGAAGAATAGAGGCAAAACCTAGGAATGCATCTGAAAAATTTTTTAGCCTAAGAAATGGTGAGTTTAAGAAAACTGACTAGTTTTGCCATTTCTTTTCAGCTTTTACAAGAAGAGAAATTAGAGTAATTTCTATCTGGAGCATAACCAAGAGATTGCATAGAATTCTACAAATGTCTGAAGGATGTCTTAAACCTTTAGGGTTAAAATACTAAAAACTGAGTATAGTGATACACTATCTAGCCAAAAGGAATCGGACATTTTAGATTTTGGACGTTTTGTCGAATAACTAGAAAAATACTTGACGAATTATTCTGAAATTTCAGGAGTGTACAGAGCGTGTTACACCTCATATACAGAGTGTTTTTAAATTATCTCCAGTATTCTACATGTTTATTTCTAAAAAACTATTACAAATTTTAACGTGATTTATTTTTTTATTCACAAAGAAAAACTCAAAAAGTTTCTTAGCATAACTTAATAAATTTCAGTGTGCCCCCCGTTTATGGCATGAAGAACGTCAAAGCGAAACTCGATTTCCTCCCATGTTCAGGCTAACATTTTGGTGCGGTTTAATGCAAGATCAAGTAATCGGACCTTTCTTTTTTGCTAAAAACACCATTACCGCTGCAACCTACCTACTTATACTGGGGAACAACCTGATTCCACAGGTGGAAGAACTGCAGCCCAACATAGTCTACCAACAAGATGGAGCACCTCCTCACTGGGGCCTGCAAGTGCCTCAATACGAACTTTCCAGGATGATGGATTGGAAGGGATTGCTAGGATTTTTTCTTCTGGAGATATGTGAAAGACAGAAGACTGTATAAGACCAACGTTGATGACATTGAAACTCTCAAGAACAGGAAAATTGAAACAGTCGCTGAAATCACCCACGAAATGCTAGCCCGAATACGGGAGGAAATCGAGTTTTGATTTGACGTCCTTCACATCATAAATGGGTGGCACATTGAAATTTATTAAGGCATGCTAAGAAACTTTTTGAGTTTTTCTTTGTGAATAAAAAAATCACGTTAAAATCTGTAATAGTTTTTGAGTAATAAACATGTAGAATACGGGAGATGATTTAGAAACACGCTGTATTTCAGTGAAGGTTTTCTCCCGAAGGCAAATTGAGGTCTAGCAACAAAGTGAACCAAAGCAATTATGTTTGGGATCACTCTATAAAAAATAATGCTTGAAATGCATTGTAGCTGTAGCAAATGCTTATGAGGGTTCTTTTACTGTGTTCATTTGTATGAGAATAGTACGCATATTCATGGAGATAGAAAGGTTTCTAAATTTGGAGCAAACTCGTTATCGTTTTGTTTATTTTTGAGAGCAACTGAAATTCAACTCATTCTAGCGATGATATCTTTCTGAATTTTCGAGATATTTGCTCGGGCTTTTTCTAAGAGTAGCTCTATACATTGGCTAATAAATTATGCAAAAGACATTTTGGTAATGCTTGTGCATGCACAGTTAAACATTATTTAGTAAAAATGCTAATATTTCATCAAATATTTAATATTTTTATATTCTGATTGCAGGGTGTTGTCTGTACTGTAGTTTGTCAAGTTTCCTGAAAATGGCATTGCATTGGGTTGAAAACCCTGCATGTTATAAACAAAAAAACTTAGGTAAAAATTTCGATGGTTTTTTTTTTTTAATTTCGATTTATTTCCATGAATATACGTGCTATTTTGATACTAATGAAGGCAAAGAAATAAAAAAAGCCTTATAATCATATGCTACAGCTCCAAAGTATTTCAAGCATTATTTTTTACAGGGTAATCCCAAACATTATTTTTTGGTTCACTTCATTGCTGGTCCCCTATTTGCCTTCAGGAGAAAACCTTTGCTCAAATATATGAGATGTAACATCTTCTTTACACCCTTGAAATTTCAGGATAATTCGTCAAGTATTTTTCTAAATATTCGACAAAACGTCTAAAATTGAAAATGTCCGATTACTTTTGGGTAGATAGTGTACCTCAAGGTTCGCGCTTACTCGCAATTTACACGTCAAATGGGCATTTTTGCTAAAAATTGACTCGTGATTTTTTGACCAGCGAGTCAAAATTGACTTGTAAATTTTGAGTATCATCAGCCCATATCTTTCTCACCATGTTTTAATCTCACTTGATTTTGTCACATGCGGTCTTGTTTAAATTTCTAATTAACTATAGCAGTAACTATAGAGATTGTGGATGCATGTAAAACTGGAACTTAAAAAGAATCTAAATTTTGACTCGCATCTTCTGAAATTTGATTCGCATTTTTCAGGCTTGGGGGTCAAAGTGACTCGTACATATTTTGTTCTAGCACGAACCCTGGTGTACCTTGAGTTACGAGATTAATTCGCTCCGTGTCCAAGCTTGTAACTCCATTTGCTTCTGTATCAAATTAATTTCCCTCATTGAAAGTAATTGAAATGTCATTAATCCGTTCCATCCTCCCAAGAAATCACCCCGATTTTTTGTTATGTGCCTTTAAATATCGTATAAAATACAGTGCACTGTATGTATAATAAAACATAATATAGAAATAACTAATAACTAACCTTAACTACTGTGGATGCCAATTCCTTAAAAAACTTTTCCACTTTTCCACAAAGATTATTTATATGCATAGTTCATCTTTCAGCATAAGAAGTTATACAGTGATAGGGGAATTTATATGCAAGGATGAATCAAAAAGTAAGTTACACTCTGAAACAATAAAAACAGATTAAAGTTAAGATCCCATACACACTTTCTGAAGAAACGTGCACCATTTATTTCATTTTTCTACATAATCACGCAACAATTGTAAACACTTGTCTAAACGTGAAATTAACTTTTCCATGCCGCTGCAGTAAAAATCCGCTCCAGCGTTTCTCAATAATTGGATATACTCCCATAAGAAACGCTAAGCTTTCTGGTGATTTCTTTAATTCTGATTCGTCAATTGTCCAGAATCATCTCATTAACACGGGCAATGTGCTCAGGAGTGTTGGACATGGATAATCTTCCTGCGTGGTATTCGTCCGTCAAATCTGAGCGCCCATTTTCGAACTGCTGGCACCACTTCACAATTGCAGGGCGAGAAATCTCATTATCCCCGTAGACACTGCAAATTTCCTTATGGATTTCAGTGCAATTTAAGCCTTTCGTCCACAAAAAACAGATTGTTCTGCGAATCTCCAACTTGGAGTGCACAACCGGTTGCTGCGCCATGACAACAATACTCTTGTGTACGCAGTAAACGCATCACATGGGATAATGCCTTATTGCAATTATAGGCAACATCCTTAAAAATGGAGATTGATGTCAACGCTGTTCGACCTGAGTGTAACTTACTTTTTGGTTCACACTCGTAGTTACATAGCCAGTCAGGAAAGAAGAACAAATTCTGAAAACAATAACAAAACTACAGCCAATGGGAAAAATTATTTTATAACTTTTACAAGACCTGGCCAATCAGAGAGGTCCATGGGGCCTCTATCTAAATTCATGAGCTGATTTGTCCACCTGCGAACTATTTCTTGTGACGCTAAAAAGTTCAGGTGTCTTTCATCATTACAAATCCTACAGAGTGTGAATGATGAAAGTCACCTGAACTTTTTACAGCCACTACAAATAGCTCACAGGTCGTCAGATCAGCTCTTGAACTTAGAGGCCCCATGGACCTCTCTGATTGGTCAGGTCGTGTTGTATACGTCATAAAATAATTTTTCCCATTGGCTGTGGTTTTGTTATTATTTTCTGAATTTGTTCTTTCCTGATGGGCTATGTAACTTTATAAATACTCTGTCACTGTATAACTTCTCACGATGAATAAAAATCTTTGTGGAAAGCAGACTCACTTTGTGTTTTAATACAAAAACATAATAAATTCAATGGACATCATCCTCTTCTTTTTCTCAGCACTGTCCTATGAACTCACTTTCTTAGGACCAATGGTTAGAAATTAATTGGAAAAATAGCTGCACAAAAAGTACACAATGCCACCGAAATGCTTTCACCACGAGATAAACACATGATGGCACGTGATATCGACGAGCGAGATGTGGAATGCTTGCTGCATTTTGTGGCGATCGCCTCATCAGCATCTGAAGCTCGCTCATAACTCGGATTTTTGCTTGCAAGTCAAAGCAAAAAATCGACTGAGCGACGGCTCGTAACTCAAAAAACACGTACATCGGTGCACGCGTAAGTCGAGGTATCGCTGTACTTTGAGATAGGGAATCCATGGCCAGAAGAGGATGTGAACCCCACTTCTTATTGCCTGTGAGAGGATGTGGCTTCGACGTGAGGCTGCATCGATGTTGATGTCCACAAGCACAAGGCCAGCATGATATCTAATCATTGGATTGAAAGGACAAGTCCTGTCCCATGGCCAGCATGATCACTGATTATATTATGCAGGGTGATTCAGAACTCGATGTTCAAACTTTTATATTACCACTCGAGGGAGGTGGTAGGGGTGATTCTAAGCAAAAATATTCAAATTCATGATATCCATGCTGTCCAATATTGCTAGAATTAAGAATAGAAACATAACAAAAGTCTTGGTTAAGTAATAAGGTAGAGTTTTAATTACCGATGCATTTCGATTTAATTCGTCTTCACAGGTAAACAGCTACAAAGTTGTCTGAACACAATCCATGGAATTTAAAGCATATAGAGTATAGTGTCCACCAATCAGCCAAAATTTTTCACCAGTGGACACACAAGCCGTATCGAATAGCGAGTTACTTAATAAATCGGACCGAATAGAGGACTATTTATGACGTCACGTCCTATCCCAGTTCCCGTTCTGGAAGTCATTTACCATGTCCAGGATTATGTCCTGTTCAATGGCTATTAGGTTGTTTAATAGACATTTGTGGTCCTCTTGGTGACAAACGAGTGTTCTTTCCAGATTCTTGGCTGTCTTCAAATTTGTCGTGGTCTCTTGAATCGGTAACATCCGATGCCCATTTTTAATCAGATATTTTTTACAAAAGCTGATTTATACTTACTTACTTTTCAAACCCGCTTATCCGTTAGGGTCGCGGGGGCAGCAGCCCTATGGAGGATCTCCAGCGATCGCGATCTTCCGCCATCAGGCGCATGTCCTCCCTGGTAATATCCAAGCGACTCGAACCCAGATTCTCCATGTAGTCTAGCCACCTGGTTCTAGGCCGACCCCTTGGTCTCTTACCCACCGGCTTGGAAAATAACAACTGCCTAGGAAGACTAGTTTGCGGCATCCATATCACGTGGCCATACCAGCGCAACTGAGATCTCTCAATGCGGAGAAGTAGCGGCTCAACACCTAAAGATTCCCTTATTGTGCTGCTGTACACTCTATCTAGTAGGGTAACACCTGCCACACCTCTCAGGAATCTCATTTCGGCCGCTTGTACCCGCGATCGCACTCTTTCGGTCATTACCCAAGCCTCATGACCATAGGTGAGAATGGGGACAAAGATAGATTTGAAGACGGAGAGCTTGGCTTTGTTACCCAGCTCTCGTTTCGTTACCACGGATCGCCACAGTTCACGTCTGACACAGCTTGCTGCACCGATCCGAGCATCCAATTCTTTCTCCTGCCGTCCATCACTCGTGAATGCAATCCCGAGATACTTGAACTTCTCCACCTGTCTCAATGAGGCTCCCCTAACATGGAGAGCGCACTGAGCAGGCTGTCTTGAAAGAACCAGAACTTCGGTTTTAGCCACACTGATCTTCATCCCAGCTTCTTCACATTTGGCTGCAAGCCGGTCTAGTGCATGCTGAAGGTTCGTGCGAGAAGACCCAAGGAGGACAAGGTCGTCAGCAAAGAGCAACCTCTCCACCAGGCAGTCGCCCACACAAACACGCTCATCGCCTCGGCTGCCCCTGTCTATCCAGTCCATAAAGATAATGAACAAGATGGGCGACAGTACGCACCCTTGGCGGAGTCCAACACCCACGGTGAACAGTCTTGACTTAATGCCATTTATCCGGACACACATCTCAGAGCTTTCGTACAGAGACATGATAGCAACCAGTAATTGCCCATCCACTCCATACTCTTGCAACACTTGCCAGAGCTTCTCCCGAGGAACCCTGTCATATGCTTTTTCGAGGTCCACAAAGCAAGCGTAGACCTCTTTTGCATACTCCCAGGATTTCTCAAAGATTTGCCTTAGAGCAAAGATGTGATCCGTCGTGCTTCGGCCAGGTCGGAAACCACACTGCTCCCCCGACAGTTTGGAGTCGACTATTTCCCGACTTCTCTTCTCCAGACACTTAGCGTACACTTTCCCAGGAATGCTGAGCAAAGAGATGCCTCGATAGTTGTTGCAATCTCTCTGATCTCCCTTTTTGAAGATAGGGATCACAATTCCTGTCTGCCATTGCTTAGGGGCCTGTCTTTATTATCATTGTTAACCCATGATTGAGTGTGTTCTTTAAATTGCTCAATAAAAAATAGTTTCGTGGATCCTAAGTAGCACATACCATGGTCTGGGCACGTCAATTCTAACTAACATAAAACATGCATACTAAGATAAAACAGGATAATACCAAAGAAAGAAAAGAAGCCACTTCTCCACGTAAATGAATTTATAAAATAAAAACTCAAATGTATATTTTGGAGCTCTCGGTCTCCTTCTTGAGTGAAATAACAGCTAACAGGGCTGCTATATTTAGCAGCGGTTAACCAATAGGAAAAATTATTTCACAATATTTATATGAAATAGTACTTTTATGTGGAATAGTGGTTTCTTTTCTTCCTTAGGCTGTCCACAGTTTTGGCTCTCTCTTATCATTAAAAAATAAGTTGCACCCAGAAGGAATTATCAGGTTGAAAAGATATTTGAAAGGAAGTTAGTACTCGCCAACAACAATAAAATGATTAAACAGTGAGTGTGGGTGTAACAAAATTTATTGGTCAGAATAACAAAATCATTACAACTCTCCATAGGATGTTTGGCTGCCTTTTTCTAATGCATTCTGCCACCCATCGTGGCATGTAGTTGTACCAGTATCTGTGCCATCAGTGGAGTCTTAACAGAACATCCCAAAGCATTCCATAGGTTTCTTGGGTTAGAACTTTTTTTTTTTTTTTTACTATGAGTGTCTCCTAAAGAAGACTGATAATTTTTAAAATGGAATAGCAGGGAAACAAGTTATTCTTGCAGGAGATTAATGTGCGAGTCCAGAAATTTGATTTGATACGTTTCCTTGTGTTTTGTGGACTGATCTTTACAGACTGCATGTAATGACGTTCTTAATGGCCTCTATGTTTGTTGCCATCATGGCCGAGGATGAAGAACGGATAATGTTCCTGAAAAAGTTAACTGATGTATGTATGCATCGTCCTATTCACTTCTAAATTTTACAAGTTGACCTTTGAAACATCTATGGGAACACATGCCTATTTATTGCAAAGTTCTTCACGAGTAAATTTAAGAAGCATTGGCTAATATTCAGTTTTATTTTCCCCCACATTGGAATTAGGGCACATAGATGATATTTTTGCTAATTTTGAAACGAACTGATGTGATATGGTTTTCTCGGATAAAAACTACAAGGTGTAAAGTAACCTAGAATGACATCAGTTGGTATGCTCAGAAAAACAAATGCCAAGAGTGTTCAGCATTGCATCTAAGTTTGTTTATGTTTTTTTTTAACTTTTTCTCCACTGAAAATTGATCAAATGTTTCATCAAATTTTCCGAACAATCTTATAAGACAAATGCAGGAATCAAAAACCACCAACAACACGAATTTCCATTCAACTGCGCACATTTCACAAAAGTGCATAGTTTTGATCAAAAACCACCAAGAAACAAGAACTTCCATTAGACTGCACTCGTTTGGCAAAAGTGCACTTTTTTTATACCATTGTAGAGCCTTGTAGTCTTCCCTGCCTTATGAGTTTTAAGCAAACTAAAGAAGATTCCAGTTGGTAACTTCAAACTTCATTCTTTGGAAATTGTAGAGGTCAACCTCTGATCGTGTTTTGAACTGAGGTAAAAGGTTTATTTGAAACATTGGTGTAAGGTAGAGAGAATAAGAAAACATCTCAAAAAATACAAGGCCTTTTGGTCTTTTTAATCAGGGACCCTCATCAGGTAGAAATTTTTGAAAGGCCGAAAGGCCTTGTATTTTTTGTGATGTTTTCTTATTATCTCTATCTTAACCGCTATACATCACTTATATTTTTATTTTTTTATTGGTGTAAGGACCACTACCGATCAGAGATTCTACTCTGCAGAAGTAAAGAGAGCCATCAAAATACCTAACATAAATTATTGTTCACGACTAAGTTTTACAAAAGGTAAAAAAAGTATTACGTTCGTGTAGAATATGGATCTCAGAGAGAGCAAATGTCTCCAAACGTTATTGGGAAATGCCGATCAAGTAATTTTTAGATTTTATACATTTGAGTCCTTTATCTGTTATGTGCTAGATAATAATGAATTAAAGACTATGTATTGAGAGGACACAATTTTTTTCTAAGATTTTTTTAAGTTACGGAGATTTTTCTGTAAAGTAGCGAAGGGACTGTATAAATGAATTAAAACGAGTGATTTTTTTTGGAAATCAACTTTACTATAGAAAAGAACAATATAAATATGATTGTAATAACCTTGTCTTTTCTTAAAAACTTATTTTAAAATTATCAGCCACAAACTTCTTTACAAATTCAGCATTGTATCTAGAAGGTATATCTTTTATTTTAGAAAACCTGATGACGTTATTAAATAATCAGATTATTTTCGAAAAAGATGTGATCTGAAATATTATTAATGGATGCCAAGACAGAGGACTTAAAACTCTGCAGTAACCAGTGGCAGCTCGTGCATAGGCACTGCGGAACTGCAGGACCCCCAGTTTCACTTTCAACATCGATAACATTCAATATAATGTCTTCTTTTTTTCTTTAATACTGTCTTTATTCATGTCCATTATATAATCCTTAAGCTTAATGTCAGTAGCTATTCCACAGCTCGTGAAAAAATTACAATTTTCTGACGCAGCACCCCCAGAAATTTTAGTTACGAGCCGCCACTGGTACCAACAGGACATTACGTCATCGTAAGCTCTCTATTCGGTTCGGCATGTAAGTCCACCAGTCACAGCCATCTCTGAATGGTGGACACAGATCTCTATGTACATGCTGTAGAAATTTCATTGCTGTAGCTGTGTAGCCTATGAACATGGTGTAAACCTAAACATGTCGGCTAATAAATATTCTATCTTATTGCTTATCCAGGGCCTCGCTGTGTGTAATTTGCGTATACAGTCGACCCTCGATATAAGGATCCCTGATATAAGAATAATCCATTTATAAAGATAAAGAGTCCCGGTCCCGTTTTTCTGTAGTTGATTTCAATGTATTTTAGCTCCGCTTAAAAGGATACCGGATAAAAGGATAAATCTCTATGCTAAAATTTGTGTTGATCTCCGCTTAAATGGATAAAATAACTTTAAACACACTGTGATGTCATTGGCAGACACATTCTGTGTAATATGCATACTCGGCATATAATAGCCACTTTATCATCTCCCTCTAAGCCAATGGGCACGTTAAGTTGCTGATTAGTTATTACTGCAGCTGATATTTTCAGGCTGATGAAAGAAAAGTCACAACAACCCAAAGATAAAGTGCAATCATTGTTGTTGTATATTTGACTTTGATCCAAAAGAAGCAAAAAAATCAGTGGCACAAAAGGGCTAAAAAGTTATAGCGCTTTAAAGTTTCGTGACGTCACTTCCGGAAATCTATCTTGGTACAGACGCTGAGCAATTTTTAACTTAGCGCTATAACTTTTTAACGGAGCCACAGATCGAAAAACGCGACTAGACTTTTTTGCTCAGAGTTTCATCCTCTACATATCCTTAAATTTGTGAAACGTCATCCATTTACACCCTGTATTCAGTGCTGCCCCTCTATTTCGTGATTCCTTATGTCTTGAAATAGGATAAGTTGCGATCAATGGCTGGATCCCGATTTCTTTTTCTTTTTTTTTTTTTTTTTTGTCCTTTTTCAATGCGAGGGAGAAAACTGCTCTTAAATCCACAAGTCTTATAAGTGGACTCTACTGTATGTACATATGGAAGACATCCATGTAAAAATGGTTGGGAAGGCTGGGCTATGTGAAA
Source organism: Rhysida immarginata (assembly GCA_023313115.1). Lineage (NCBI taxonomy): Eukaryota > Metazoa > Arthropoda > Chilopoda > Scolopendromorpha > Scolopendridae > Rhysida > Rhysida immarginata. The sequence goes on from JAHWFO010022369.1 coordinate 682,195, forward strand.
ACGTTCTCATTGACTCTTTAGACGAGTGCCTTTTGAGACAATCAGTTTGCAACATTCTTTCAGATGTCTTCTGCTTTCGTGTGATACAGTAGGGCTACTTCGATCCAGATTTTTTTCTTTACCTGTGCACAGGTATGTACAGGTACAAGGGGTGATCAGAAAGTAAGGTTACAAAGCCTACATAGTACAATAAAATGTACAGTAGAACGTGTACATTTTATTTCATACAGCCAACTGATAGTACATACATTGTTATTTTTTGACATAATATCCATATTGGTTTAGGCACTTGTTGGTTTGTGAGATGAGTTTGAGTATTCCCTCCTGGAAAAATCTTGTCCTTGCGGGTGCAGCCATGTTGTTCAGTTGATTTTTATTGTTGGATCATCAAATAAATTGTCAATATTTGAAATTAGAAGGAATTTGACATATATCCATTAAAAGCTGTTAAAGATGAAATGATCGTGTTATTGTCATTTAAACATAGTGCTATTTAAGGTGGGAGTATCTGTTGTGGAACAGCAAACTCTTGATATCACGACTCGTTATGTTGCGGGCGGTAAAATCTTGCTCTCGAGTTCTATGACATAGAGGGGTAGCGTTTTTTGTTGTTTTTTTTTTTGTTTTTTTTATTAATAAATCTGTTGAAATTAATAAATTCTGATTGCAAATGCATGTTTTTTCATTCCCTACTTTCATGCCAAGCTCATTCATTGCAGCCTCTCTTAGTCATGCATCTATGTAGAGATTAAATAGCCATGGGATATCATACATCTTTGTCTAACATCCTCCTTAATACTAAACTGTGCTGACATTGCTTTATTTAATTTTGTCTAAAATGAATAAAAAATTTTGAAAACTCATTTTTATTTCCTTTTGTGACAATAACAATTTATTAGAGAAAATGGTGTGGGGAATTGTGCAAGATTAAGTGAGTGGGTTTTGAATGTCCTATTTGTTTATGTATCTTCAATTTTAAAGAGAAAAAATACAATTTTCTTTTAAATTGTTTCTTCTCACCAAGTTTTATAAGAATTGGTGGTTATGCATTGTTAAGAGGCTAAGTGTGTGGCTCAACAATCAAGTGCTTCTCTTCTCCAGAGAATTCTTGGCTTTTGCTTTTATTGTTGTTGGGATTGTTTAGTCTTATTGTATTGGTTAAGTTGGCATAGAATGTGTTCACTTAGTTCTTTCATGTAATCTGGATGAGATATCCCATTTTGCCTGAAGGGGTTGTGTGCATCAATATTGAGATATTTTATTGAGAACAAAAGACAACATTCATTCTTCCTCAACTTGGCAAATGACTCAGCAAATGCCAAGTGAAAGCTGCTAACAAGGGAAAGGAGCCATCTTAAGCCTTGATTTGAAAGGCATTTATACAACTGAAAAGTGTGCATTGTTGTTGATTTTTATTGAAACAATTAAGGTGGTAAATTTTATCTTGTGACAATTTAAGATGCCATTGCCATTTAAAAACCATAAAAATGGATGAAAATTTAACATAACACCATTGATGATAAACGGTAGCACCATTTAGCCTGATATGGATATCTTATTAACTAAACGGTAAAAAGACGTAGAAAGCAAATTTTTGCTGAAAGACTAAAAGAAAGAAAGCAGCCTGGATCGACGAGTTCATTCCTCTTCCTTTTCAAGGAAAAAGGTAGTAAAACACGACCATGGTTTTTCTTTTAAGCACACAGCTTGCTTTAATGAATGTGCAAAATAAAAAATTTAAAACAGATACTTTGTATGTAAAGTTTTGTACTGCAAGAAAGGTGAACTTTGTGTAATGTGCAATTGGTATTTCAGTTGGTGTGTGGTTGTTATTGGAATGTTTGAGAAGATGCTAAAACTGTTTTCTGTTAAATCTAAATTTAAATTATTGTACAGTCTACCAATGAGTGATCAATTATGCTTTTAGGTTGGTATATTAGGACCTGATGGTGGTACCGTTCTTGGCCAACAGTCTGAACCATTTACGGATGTATTTGGCCCACCGTTATCAAATACCAAATCTTCACCTGATCCTGTCAAAAAACATAAACATTTACCTAAGGTAAGATTTATTGATTTATTTACGTGCGGTATTTATTTTTTTAATTCAATGTAATATTTTGTAATTGATAGTCTTATTCATTGCGTTTTTCACCCATTTATAGTTTATCATACAAGCTGCAGAAATTTATTTATTTATTTATATTTATTTTCTGCATTTAAATTTATTTTCTTAAATTTTTTTTCTGTTCATTTTTTTTCTCTTTTATTTATTAAACGATTAGCAAATTTCTTTAGGAAGAAAAAGACTTTTGAATTACTCTACAAAACTGTTGTGCTGCCTAAAATTTATTATGCAGCCTGGATTTGGTATTCTGGGAGCACTCAATCATTTGATCGTCTCCAAGCCAGACTTTCAAATTTTAATTTGTTTATTATTTGAGCATTGCACCTTCCTGATAAAGTCTCCCCGGCCCCTCTTTTTGATCTTGCACAAATTATTAATAGAATACTCTTGAATACTCTAAGTAAAGTCAGTAGGGGGAAACTTTGCTCCCCTCAATCTCTTGAACTCGATCTCTTGGTTTTCGAGTTCCAAGTGGTAATAGGAAGAGCCAAATGTTGGTCTTTCTAGGAAAACCGAGAACGAATGTTGTAGAGTAAATCTTTAAAATTAATAAATCTTTCTAACAAAAGTAAAATTGATTATGATTTTTTCGACGATAAATCTTCGTGATTTTAGGTGTTCTTTTTCTGTTTCATTATTATTACTATAAATTATCATTATTCGGTTGGTTACTCCCCTGTAGTTGTTACAATTATTATTATTATTATTATTATTATTATTATTATTATTATTATTATTATTATTGTCATTGTTTGGGGAAGCCAAACTCGGATCAAGTCCGGAAGCCAATCCCAGAGGCGGACCCAAAAGAGGGCCAAAGCCCAAGAGACTCAAATGCGAGGGAGGGAAAGTTATGCACTCGTGGGAGTATTGATGTTTGGGTGTAGGAATTTCCTTACTATGTGACAGGTGTTTAGAAATGGGTTTATTATTATTATTATTATTATTATTATTAATTATTAATATTTCATAGCATAATTTTTTCTCAGCACGTGCTGCGTAGAAAAAAATATTAAATTCTTATTTTATTAAATTTTTATTTTATTAAATTCTATAATTCTATTCTATTCTATTATTATTTTGTTTTTGTTTTTTTTAACATAATCATCATCATTATTAATTGTTGTTTTTTTTGTTTCGTTTTGCTTTGCGTATTTTTTTTTTTTTTTTATGGTTATCATCTTTTACGTTTTATAAATTATTTTTATTGTATTCTATTATTCTCGATTTATTTTTTGTACTTGTCTGTTCAGTTAACTTAATTTTCTTTTATTTGTTTGTTCATTAACCCCGTTTTGGGCTTAGGCCTGTTGGGGGACAACACTGGGTTTGACCCTCCAGTTTGTCTGGTGGTCTCTTCCCCTGTTGTTGTTACATTATTATTATTGAATTATTAAATTATATTTATTTATTTATTTATTTATTTATTTATTTATATTAATACTTTTTAGTATATCTCTTCCGTTTACGTGCCATCCATCCATTTTGAAAGCATTTGGGGCGTTGTCCTGCTGGAAGATTCCATTTCCACGTAAGGGTGCAACTGGTTCGCAATGATGTTCAGATAGCCTGCAGCTTTCATGGTCTGTTCTACCACAGCTACGGGTCCTAGAGCTGCCCATGAGAACATCCCCCAAAGCATAATACCGCTACCATCAGCCTGTGTATGGCCTACTATATTGGGGGGGGGGGGGGAGCAACTGTTCGCCTGGAAATCGGTGTACCCTGACAAGACCATCGACGTGATTCATCCGACAAGGCAACTCTCTTCCACATATCCATGGTCCAGCTTGATATTCCTGGGCCCACTGTAGGCGTAGTTGACAATGACACTTAGTCGACAGAGGCACACGAGTGGGATGTTTGCTGTGCAGTGCCATATCCAACTGTGTCCACTGAACTTTGTGTTCCGAAACACTAGCACTTGGACCTGCATTGGGCTGTCAGCTGAGCCACTGTCTGGCGCCGATCTTGCTTTACCAAGCGGGACAGTCTCCGACGTCCTTTTTCTTTGATGACGCGTGGGCGTCCAACACTTTGGCATCTACTGCTGGTTTCACCGTCATTTATCTACTTTGCATAAATACTAACAATGGCAGATTGTGAACAACTTAACCAGTCGTGCAATTTCGGAGATACTCATTGCGAGTCTTCGGGCCATTACAATCTGCCCTCTATCAAATTCGCTTAGATCAGCAGCCTTTTCCATCATTCGCAAAATCAAGTGCAAGACTGATTCCTTGCCTTCTCCAGCAGCAGTTAAATGCCATTCCCACTTAATTATGTGCCCTCCTCGTGATCTAGACAAGTTCATTCACCATTGTGGTGATGTTCATAATGTTTTGGCTCTTTAGTGTATATGTGAGGTGTTTTGTGTATTCCATTTCCAAAAGAACCAACGCCATTTTTGAATATGGATGTCAACTTTGAAATGTGCAATGGAAACCCGTATTTTTAATGGTATTTTCAGATCGTATACAACATTAGAGAAATGTTTTATTCTTGGTGTTTTTTCAATCGATCCAACCATTTAGGAGATAGACACTCAAAATGTGGTGGTGTGTTTAGATTTAAAGAAAAGGCAGAAGAACAGAAATTGTTCCTAAACACAATGAATTATAAGCAGAAATTTTCTGATTTTTGCGATAACGAGCAACATGTGACTTCACCAGTATGATCCTCACAAATATCCCAACTGCTAGAGTAATAGGTGAAAAATTGTGCTAGCAACCACACCGCTCGCTATGTTTTTATTTGCGGTGGTGCGGGGTTATCAAATTAATTATTAGAGGATTAGCCTCTATTTACTTGCCACATCTTAGCATTGAAAATTTCTAAGAGGATATCACAATGACACCAGTAGAGCACGTGTTATTGTAAAAATCTTGGCCACCCCCCCCCCCCCCATCGGGGGGGGGGGGGGGTACGGGGAAAATGAACGTTTTTCATCTATTTTATTAATTTTGAGTTCCAATTGCAAACTTTTCTATATGCTAAGTGATTATTGAGGCCTTCTTCTCCCATTTTAAACAAAGTTGCATAGACTGTAGAATTTACCTTTAAAATGGATTTGAATTGATAACTAGTGCTTTTTAAAAAAAATCATATATTTGCTTGCCTGTTCACTTGTCCTCCCCCCCCCCCCTTAGTGAAATTTAAAATTATTTCTTTGCTTTATTTTGCTATAGGAAAGCAGTAATCCTCGATCATCAACAACGACAAGCAGTTGTAGCGTATCTACATCGCAGGAACCTTTTGTTGCTCTTTTTGGGCATCCAATTAAAACTAGTAAATCATCTCCTGAGGCAAAAAAGCTTAAGGTGAGCCTCAGTTCATTAATCTTAAACATCAACTGACATGAATTTTATGGTGGTACAATCTGGATTCAAATCGGGGATCATGAGTATCTGGCTGAGCCACTGCAGACACGATACAGCAAGGTTGTCTTCAAGTTTCTCCTTATATTTTTAATTCAAATATCTTTACCTTATGTTGGAGCATTAGCTTCAGTTCTTATTATTTTCTTATAAATAGAGTAAAGTTCTTCACATCTCGCATCAGCAGGATGAGGGTACTACCCAAGGTGATCTAGAACAAGGTGGGGGTCAGTTTGCCGGAACTGGTAAAAATTGCCTTACTGCGCAAGCGTAGTTTGACGTCACTGGATGACATCGAAACCAATACCTGCTAAATCGAAACCTCAACAGAAACTCAAACATGGCGGCAATGAAAGCAGTCGTGTGATAGCGACACTTGACGACTCGTTCATTTCCTTCACAATTCTCATTCTTTATACTATATATTTTAATTAAATAATAATGCCATTATAAGGAGGGACTTACGTAATTTATAATTATTGTAAAATGTACTTACGTATTATCTTTTTAATGTGAACACAGGGTTAATGTTAACTATCCGCACATCGCGGATGACTGATCATGCGACCAAGGTAAGTGAAATTTATTGTGACTAAATA
>JAHWFO010022369.1:688308-752466 GCA_023313115.1 Rhysida immarginata
AGCAATGTGAAAAAAGCTGTAAAATCATTTACTTTTTCGAAGCATTCCGTTCAATCTTGACTGTTTCATGTTGGCTTTTCTGTTATGAGCTTCAAATTTACTTAACATGGTGCCTGTATAGTGCAAATCTAAACTGAAAATTATTCTCAAACGTTCAATAAACGGCGATAAGATGGGAGAATTTGCAATTTTCAATAAATAAAACGTGATCGTGATCACAGTGATGTTTTAGGCAAATGGTTGTTGCCAAGTTGTTTTCGAGAATTCGCTTTTGCATTAGCTGTTGGCGATAGGAAAATCGTGGGGGGGGGGGAGTATATTCTCTTTGCTGTTTTCGAATATAGAGCACGTCCACATTCATCTTAAATGTCCTTAGAGGAAAAAATGAATGGTAAAAAATGGCAACGAGACACTTTTCAAAAATTTTGCTTAACATCTCTCCTCTCTTTTTGAGCTAGCGTGCATTCATTCATTGAAAATCTATTCCAACTTTCAGCTTTAATTTTACATCCTCATGACTAAGAAATGAAAACATTGGAGCAATCTTTTGTGATGGCTGGCAGCCATTGCAGTTACACAAATGTATTTTGAATGCGAACACTTAAATTGAAATTGTTTGCAAGCATTCGGATAGATGGGAAAATTTTTAAACTTAGTAAATGATGAACGTGTTTTCATCTTTAGAGGCAGTATTTATGCCAGTGATCATGACTTTTTTCTTATTTTTTTTTGAAGCAGGCATGCACTTCCGATGGCTTGTCACCATTTTGTTTTCAAAACTTCGCTATTGCACTGGCTTTGGTGATGGAAAAGCGGATGGAGATTGAGGGGAAAAAAGTGAATTCTTCGTAAAGTTTTGAACATGCAATATGTATACAGGGTGTCCTGTAAGTCGTGATCGTAAATTTAATAGTATGCATATTCAATAGCAAGTAACAAAAAACCCCTATGAACATAAGTCGAACAACGCACCGTTTCTGAGAAATGATGATGATGATATGTAAAGAAACTAAACCTCTTCCCCTTGCCATGTAAATGGAAGGAAGTAGACCTGGCTGATTCGTTGTCTGGACTGTGAGTGAGACTACATGGCTGCAGCAGGTTACAGCAATGCCGAGTTGGCGGATATTCATTTCACGTATGGTCAGGTAAATGGGAATGCAGCAGACGCGGCGCGTCTTTACATAGACACATACCCAAACCGACGACACCCTGATCGTCACATGTTCATCAGTCTTCACAAGCGTTTACTTGACAATGGTACATTTAACATCATCGTCCGCGAACCGTTAGGGCTGCTGAACACCTTTGACAACATGCGAGAATGCTGGTCTTTGCAAACGTTTGCGTGCCTCTTTGAGAAGAGCTGAAGCACGCTGCCGTGTTCATGGTGGACATTTTGAGCATTTGCTACGAGTTCAAGGTACACGAGACACTACAAAAGGAACACCTGTACGGGTTGTTGCTCCATTTGTCAATAAAGTCATTCTTTCTTGGAAACTGTGCGTTGTTCGACCTATGTTCATAAGGGGAGTTTTTTGTTCCTTGCTATTGAATATGCATACCATTAAATTTACGAACACGACTTACGAGACACCCTGTATACATATCATAAATGTCACGAGATGAAAAATAAAAAAAAAAACGGTCAAAAATCGTAAAGATATGCCTTTCGAAAAAGTTTTTTGAGAACTAAAAGTAGGAATTGGGAGTCAAAGACAAACGTGTTGGATTTCTGGTCATTCCGGATTGAGGAAGTTTACTCTACATGATAATTAGAGACATCACTTTTTTGTATGCGTTTCAAATGATGACTTTTCCAATTTATAATGTAGTGGGAATAAATTCGAGGCTTCAATTTATTTAAATTATTTTGATCATTTGCTTGAAAGAGGGGATATCAGAAAGTAATGCCATTTATTTTTTAATGGAGGAAACGCAGTCACTGCGTAAAAGTTAAGATTGCCAAAAGAAAGCACATTTCTGAATGGCATTGTCACAGGTGTGATGAGTCCAGGGTCTTGCACTTCACACCTGAGCCTAAAATTGCAAGCATGGTGTGGAAACATCCACATTTTCCAGTTCACAAAAAATTCAGTTTCTCCTTCAGCTCTGAAGATTATGCTTACGGTTTTTTGGGATATGCAAGGCATCCTACTTGCAGGGTTCCTGCCCTTCGTAGGGTAGCCTTCAACGCTGCTTACTATTGTGAAATGTTGACTAAATTGCGACATGCTATTTGGGACAGAGACAAATGAAAATAAGAGACTGGCAGTGACCTCCCCTCTAGTGGTGCCTTCGCGCCGCCATAACGGGATTGGCAAGAAACAGCTGATCGCCGTAGGCAATGCATGTGAATCAATCGCAAACATTTATTTTTTCTAATATCTACCTAAGATATCTCGATGAATTTATTATGGAACCACCAGAAAAACTTGCTCTATTAAACAAAAAAATAATCATTTAAATTGGCCCATCTGATAAAAAGTTATTTGATGATAAATAAAGTTATTTTTAAACATAAATTTTTAAAAAAAAATAGTTTAAATGAAAAAGGAGGAAGATATTATATTAAACCAATTAACTAGGAAAATTCTCCTCTATAAATTATAATTTTAAAGTAAATAAAATAAAATATACAGATTATATCAAATTACCTTTGATATGGAGTAAAATAATAACTCACCGGACCATATTAAGCTTACTTTCTCTTGTCTCTCTTCTTATTTCGATCTGTATCTGTTTTGTTTTTTTTGTTTTTTTTTTATAATTTATATTAAAAAGCAATTAATTTACGAAAATTCTCCTTTATAAATTCCTTTATTTAAGGTAAATAAAATAAAATATACATATCAACAATAATTTGGATTATAATTAATGAACTGTATATTTTATTTTATTTTATTTTATTTACTTTAAAATTATAATTTATAAATGAGAATTTTCGTAAATTAATTTCTTTTTAATAAAAATATATAAAAAAAAGCAAAAAACAGATAGATCGAAATGAGAACAGACAAGCGAAAGAAAACCTCCCCCCCCTTTTAAAAAAACCCTCATTGTTGTTCTGGCGCGAATCTATTGTTTCATAATTTATGAAAGAAAAAACATGCCTGTCAGTTGTTGTGCATATAATTGCACAAATCGTTTTTTAAAAGGATCCAATATTTCATTTCACAAGTAATCATGTGTATTAATAATATGTTAATAGTTTATTACAATATGTGGATTAATAAACTGATTATTACCAGTGCTAATTATTTTTATTCAACTGAGAATTATTTCTTCCTTTTCTTTGTTAAAAAAAAAAATTGAGTACCTTTTAAAAGTATTTTAGGTTACCAGATTTTCTTTTAATTTAAAATTTTAAAATCAATTAGGTAGCTAAAATTTGATAAATTATGTTAAGTTTGTTTATCAATAGTAAGAAACACTTTTAAATATCTTCCCAGTTTAAATGTTCTGACTTTATCAACATTCCATTATTGTCAGATAAACAAAAATTAAAATGACATTTCTTTTATTTTCTTAAAATAATTTTGTGACACAGCTTGTTAAATTTTTTAAAGTATAAACATCTAATTGATATTTCAATAAAGATAAGTATTGTGATAAACATTTTTATTGTGATGAATACATTAAAAAAACAACTGTCACTCAATAAATGAGCACCAAGCTCGTATAACCAGGTATAATATTTGCACAATAGATTTCCAAAGGATGACATTCTTCGTAAATAGTGGATACATCTTATTAGGCGTAAGAATTGGAAGCCAAACTCTTATTCTTCAGTTTTCTTCATCTATGCTTTCACTTGTCTCTGGCTAAGTCTCCATTATTACAATAACGATAGGAGTTGCGAGTTGTAGCATCACCTTCTATTATCTTCGCTCTTTAAGATAATAGAAGGTAATGGTTGTAGGCGCTCTTTTAAAAATTCGTAAGGCATTGAAAGTCATTAAAAGTATACGTTATCGTTAGTTAATGCAATAAAGTTTTTTTAAAAAAATCAGAAAACAGGTTACGCTTACTAATACCTCTCGAAGTCATCTACAAAAACAGCTGAAATAACATTGAGAACATACGCCACCTTACGTTTCTGCCATCCCCATAATGGAGATCGCTGCACTTCCGGTGGCACCAGTAGCGCTCAGCAAAATGAATAGGGCACTGCCAGTCTCTTACTTTCATTTGTCTCTGATTTGGGATAAGCGGACACAAAAAGGAAACTATGTTCCACCTCTTCACGACAACGCATGCCCACATATGGTCAATGTCGTCAAAGCAAAACTGTTCCGTTTTGGTTGGGAGGTTCTGAACCACCCTGCCTACAGTCTAGATTTAGCACCCTCGGACTACCACCTCTTTGGTCCCATGAAGAGATTTCTGGGTGGTCAGAGGTTCGAGACTGACTAGAAACTTACATCTGCTGTATGCCATTGGCTGTATTCACAGCTGACGGAGTTTTATGAGAGGGGTATTCTTTGGGATAAATGCATAAATTGCCAAGATGCCTATGTGGAAAAATAAATAAAGACATGTGGTTTCAGCTGCATGTTTTTTAATTTTCTTTGGAAAAAATGAATGGCGTTATTTTCTGATATCTCCTCGTATTTAGGAAAAAGGTGTTGACTACATTTACAGTGTTGATGATAATTTCAGTATTATATGTGATGTCAGTCTCTGACTGAACAAACATGTTATTGCACTCTTTCAAAGAGCCTCCTTACAAAATTAATGATATTATACCCCCCCCCCCCCTGCTTAATTTCATGAAGTTTCTATAACACTTCATATAATGAGCAAGTAAAAATTCATGTCATTTGACCTTTTAATTTCATCCAAGCCATTTACACGTAACTGTATTGAAAGTAGCTCTAATTTATGTCCTTTTTCCTCTTTTTTTTTGAAGGAATCTACAGGTAAGGTAGCAAGTTCCAAGAGCATAAAAAATGGAAACGGAAGCGGTAGCGGTTCCGCTTCTGTCAGTCACACACCAAACTCCACCCCATCTGTCGCTACCACTAGTAAAGAAGGCAAGAGTACAAGCTCTAAAGAAAAAACAAAAAAAATAAGCAGTGACAATAAAGACAAGTCTAGTTCAAAACGAACTCAGTCCCCTAGTGTGCATTCCGAGATGAAAATTCCTGTTAAAGAAAAACACAAAAGAACCTTGTCACCGTCGATAAATAAGGATTCGTTGCAAGAACCCATTAAAGAAGTAAAAAAGAGAAAACGGAGTTCCTCTCAGTCCTCGAGCAATGCTAAAAGCTCGCACGAAAAGCAGAGCGAAAGCCGGAAACCGCAGAAAAAGGAAAACGAAAGGAAAGAGAGTAGCGTTAAAGTTTCTAGCGAGAAGCAAGCTAAAGAGAGCAAAGCAGATGGAGAGAACAGTCGAAATTCGGAAGACAGCGACGTGAAGGCCTCTAAAAAAGGAAAACACCAAGCGGATAAAAACAAGAGCTCGAAGGAAACGAGCGTCGTCGAGAAAGTGAAAAACGACTCTAAGGTGACCCCTTTATCTTCGCCAGAGGATAGCCCAAACTCTAGCATCAGTTTTTCTTCTTTACACATAAGCGGTAAGCAAGGGCCTTTGGGGACGCTCATGGCAGAGCTCGACGACCAAGATGACGACGAAGACCTAGTCTCTCCTTTGTCGAGCGATCCTCCGTCGCCGCCTCGGTTTACGCAAAAAGACGAGCCTCCCAAATCGTCCGAGCCGGCTCTTCCCGAAGAGGTCAAAGAAAAGCATTCGGCGAAACCCTTTCCTTTGTCTAAGAGTAGTTCGCTCGAAGAAGCCACAGACACGAATGCAGGAAAGTCTAGTCCGCTACAAATGGACTTGTCCTACTTAACTTCTTTGCAACGGCAAATTACTTTAATACAGGACAGGGATAATCTTCAAAAAATCGTGGATATCTTGGAAGAAACTGGCTTGTATACAATAAATTCCGAAACTCTCGATTTTGATCTGTGCGCATTAGATAAGGAAACTTTAAAGAAAATTAAAAATTGCATCGTGCCCGTTTGTTCGTGAAAATTACACTTGGGACGAGTGTGTTAATTTATTTGTATAGAGATAAGTTATGCGCTTATTTAAAAGAAACAAGGAAGGAAACTTGTTCGTTTGTCTTTCGTTACTTTGTATAAAAGATGTGCGCACGTTTCTTCCAGTGGATTAGATTGGTGTGGCACAGCTTTGCATTCATGCTAGTCTCAGTGCAAAAAGTATGCGTTGGGTGCAGTAAGCATACGAGGCAAATACTTATGCAGGATGTGCCTGGGCATTTCAAATTAAACTCGACACATTTACATTTAGTTTCTGAAATTTGCCATGCTTCAGTTTTTTTTTTGTTTGTTTTTTTTTTTGATTTAATAATTCATCTCTTAAGCAGTTTGAATTGCACATTGATCTCTTTTATAAAGAGATGAGAACCATTCAATGATCTCTGCCATTTAAAATGTTGATACTGTTCAAGCAACAAATCTTCACCTTTAAGAATTGTAAATAAAAGAGCGTTCAATGAATTGCTGATGGATGAAGTATGTTTGACTGCAGCTCAAATGAGTGTAGTAGCGATTTGAAATTTGTTTTCTATTATAAAATAGGTATTTATTTGTAATAAACATTTGTAACAATGATTTCCATAGTATGCATTACTTTGACCCTGTAGTACATGTACCAAGAAAAGTAAGATGATCGTCCAGTGTAATTCTAACCCCTAAACTTTCTAAAACTAATCAGTAATGTTTAAACGTGTTAATTAGTTTACTAACTCTGATATTTAACCTCACCAGTAAACATTATTTAAACAATAACTGATGACAATTCAAAAAAGTAAAACTTGGGCAAATGTCCACAAATTAAACTAAGGGCCGAATCACTAGCACAGCCCTCGAAGTGACAAACGACACTCGGATCGAGGGCTGAAGGTCAAGGGCTACTCGAAAAACCCAGATTCCAATCATTAATGCATTTACCGTCTTCCCTGATATGAGTGTTGCTTGATCCCTTCTTTGAAGAAACCAGTCATGGATTTGAGGATATTTTTAACGAAAGTGACGAAATTTTCACATGGAAAGCGTCACGTTGCTAGGCAACAACAACGGAGAACACAGGTCAATGAAAAGGAGTGATGCAACTTCTGAGAAACAAGGAAGTAGAAAAGAAAATCTTTTGTTTAGTGTTGTCTACACAAATAAAGCTTATTTAACAAAAAAATTTTGCCTTAAATAAATTATTAAATAGTTAAAGGACAACTCTAACTTTTTTTACAGAATATCATTCCCGTTGAAATTTTTAAATTTGGTCCATAATTTCAATATAAAAACTGCTTTGAAAAGTGAAAAACGGCGCTTTGCCCCTCCCCTTCCGCTTGCCATTTTATTCCAGAAGTGACACAGTTTGAGTCAAAGGAGGCCAACGAAACAGACAGGCCCAGACGCGGAAAAGTCACCTATCCATAGTAAGAAAGGCCCTGACGCAAAAAAGTCACCTGACCAACAATCCAGCCTTCATTGTTTTCAACAAATAAAAAAATACTAATTGTTAAAATCCAAGATGGAAACAATGAAAATTACATTGTTTTTAGTCATTTTTTGGGGAAAAAGAATATTGATTAATTGGTTTTAATGTCCCCTAATTCAGAATAAAAACATTTCGCGTTCCTCGGGCTGAAGGGGTAAATTTTGAAAATTTTAATTTTGTAGGGGTAGGGGTTAGACCCCATGTGTTATTTAGAAAGTTGTAAAATGTGGGTTTAGCAAAAAACCCGGTGAAAAAATCTCATGCCCTGCCCCCTTTATCGAGTGGGTAAAGTGAAAGGTATGGGCTAGCTAATGTAGACAACAACAGAAAAACTCATTAGAAACTTATTAGAACTTTATTACCTTTTCAGGGTAACAACTCATTCATTTTCCAAATGTAGGCCCTACTGTTTTCTAATGCGTATGGTTTTTGTCCACATTGGCTACCATACCTTTCACTTTACCCACTCGATAAAGGGGGCAGGGCATGAGATTTTTTCACCAGGTTTTTTGCTAAACCCACATTTTCCATGATGCTCTACAACTTTCTAAATAACACATCGGGTCTAACCCCTACCCCTACAAAATTAAAATTTTCAAAATTTATCCCTTCACCCCCAGGGACACAAAACGTTTTTATTTGGAATTAGTGGACATCAAAACCAAATAATCAATATTCATTTTCCCCCCACCTGTTCCCCTTGAGCCGTTATTTGGACCTAAAGACGGGATACCAATTATGAAACACCCTGTATAAACTGCTCTTTTGGGTTTTCTAATCAGTTCACTTTGGGTTTCCACGCGTTCTCCTTGGTTCCTGCCGAATGACGAGAGCCTTGCTCTCGAAAAGTGCTTCCAGGTTGCATTTTTCTGTTAGTTTCGTTTTTGTTATTTTCTTTATTACTTTTGTTGTAAAAGAGCCCTTCTTTACACTTAATTAAACAATAATAACTCTCAAATACTAATCTTAATTATAATACATTAATTACGTTAATAATAATCTAGAAAAAGGTCTTTATAGTAATTGATAGGTTTAACTGAGAAGAAATAGCTGAAGGAAAAATCTTTACATTTAATTATTAAACATTAACACGCATTCACTAAAAATGAGTGTGGGGGTTTGCTAATCCTGGGGACTCACATGGTTATCTTGTGAGCACTGTTTTTTTTCGTTCAATTACAGCATGTGCAGTAAAATTTGAAGAAATGGATCAGCGAACGAATTTGTTCTTCTGAACCAAGCTTGGAAAAAATCTACAGTTGAAAAAAGAAAGTCGAAGGAAGTGTCTGGAGATGACACAGTCATATTGAAGTGCGTCTGCAAATGGTTTAAAAAGTTTTGAGATGGATGAGGAAAACTGTCATTTATTATACGTAGTCAGCAGGGAGAATAAAGAAAGGAAGGGGGATTTGTCATCATCAGTTTATTAACTTTGGGGGTATATACAGAAACTGCTTTTAATATTTTATAACTTCCTACAAAACGTAAACAATCT
Source organism: Rhysida immarginata (assembly GCA_023313115.1). Classification (NCBI taxonomy): domain Eukaryota; kingdom Metazoa; phylum Arthropoda; class Chilopoda; order Scolopendromorpha; family Scolopendridae; genus Rhysida; species Rhysida immarginata. The sequence continues at coordinate 697,332 of JAHWFO010022369.1, forward strand.
TTGCCAATTATCTTTTACGATTTGGATTAACTGAAACATAATTATTGGTTTTAAGATAAATTTTTTCCCACTGATACTCCTCACGTACTCTTCCCAAGGGTCTTTGAGAATAATAGTCGTACAATCTGTTAAACACGGCTGGCCATTTTTCGTTCCTTGGTGCATCTTTTTTCAAGTTGGGCTGCAAATTTAAGTCTTTGTCAGCTACTCCAGGTGATTTTGAAAATATTTTTATCAATAATTTAAAAACCTCATCGTTACGTCCTTTCATGACTCCATTTTCAATGGCTTCAAACAATTTCATGCTGCCCGATCTCCAACATAAATTCACACGTGCATTATGGTCACGCTCGTTAAAGAGGCACGTCGTATTTAACTGATAAGCAAAAAAGTTCCAAGTTTGTCCGTCTGTGATGACGGTCTGTGTTGTGAAGGGATAAGTTAGCTCTGTCCATGGACCAAAACCTAAAAATTTTGAAAAGATCTTTTCAAATTGACAAATATTTTGCTTTGCAATAATCAAAAGGTAGCCCAGTCTTAGAGCCAGTCAAAGGCCAGCCCAATCTTTAGCCACAATAGACTTATATTGTTCAGATGAAGAACATTTGGTTGCAACAATGTCACTGTACCGTTGCTGAACACTCAGTTAAGAACTCTCAGCTGAGAAAGTAGATAATGAACTGGCCCTTAGTGTCAGTTTTCAGCATTACTTTGTCTTTATCAAGCTTATGCTGAAACTGGCCTTGGAAGATTTTGCCATGCAACTCATTTGTGAAAAAGACTTCATTTTAACAGTGCAAAAAAAAAAGCTGTCCATAAGCCTACACAAAACTTATGGTCCAGGCCATCGACTAAGGGTGTCTCTAAAAAGTCCGACAGGTCGCGACCGATCAAAACCTGTCGTGAACAGCCTGTCCATAAAGCAACAACTGGTTGCAATGAGAGTTTTCAAAAAACGATCGGTTGCACTCAGAATCCAACACCTTGGTGAGTAGAATTCAAGTATTCAAGTGCCTGATATGTAAACATTTTTTGCAAACGGGCAGCATCAAGAAACAAGGAATGAACACAAAAAAAGACAAGACTGGTGAAGAAAATTTAAGCATGTACAGAAATTTAAATGGTTTACACTTGAAGAGGAGCCTTGCTGCAACGCCATTTTGAAACGGAATGCTCACGACCGTGCTGTCCATGAAATACGTACAGACGGAATAAAACGGTCACCGATCGTACCACGTGGCCTATTGACGACCAGTCGGACTTTTTAGACACAGCCTAAGATCACATGTAATGGATAATTATCATAATGAATGTTAAAAACTCCGTTGCATCCACAGCGGCTTATTGGATGTGCACCAGAAATTTTCCCCATGTTTTCTAGCAGCAATTCACTAGGCACTGCAGCTGCCCATGGGACTATGAAATTACACGACTGAGCTCACCGCACTAAAACTGGGCTACGCTTTTGTGGACTGAGCGAAGTTTTACCTTGTTGAGATGCTATTCCTAACAACCATGCAAAAGAAGCAGTGAGACCAAATTCAGAGATGCATTCTTCTTCATCAACAATCCCAAAATTCTTCCTTCTAAGATAAAGTTCTTCTAGGGTATGAAAAGATGAATGGGCAAAACCTGATTTTTCATTTGGCCAGCAACCTAAGTTTTTGTTTGAAAGGAAAAAATAAATTTCTGTAATTGTGTGTAAATTGCTCAGAGAAAAAATCTCCAAATATTCAAATTTTAGAAACAAGTGACTGCTTGAAGGTGATCCAAAATAAGCTGGAAAACATGAAAAAAAATGTCACAATGAATGTCCAAAACGTCCAAAACCCTGTTTCACCACACAAGCATAGTGGTTTTACACTAGCTGCTTGGTAGGAACCAACGAAGAAGAAAATATGACTGCTTATTATTTATTTTGTTTATGCAAAACATAAGCATCAAAGAATATAAAGCAAAAATAAACCTTATAAAAACCTGGAACCTGGAACACTTCACCAAAGTGAAGAGTTGAAAGATACCAATATGACAGCAGGATTTATTTATACATACACTCCAGTCATCCTAAGAAGACCACTCTGGATTGACTTTTGAATGTTCTTCTTAGGATGCTTGGAATATATAGCTCCAGCCAATAAGTTTGTCACCTCACCAATACTTCGGCGCTTAGTTGAATGTGACAAACTTTTTGGCCGGAGCTGTGCATATACAGGGTGTTCAGAAAATGTAGGGTAATAATTACGTAATGCAATTCCATACTTCAATCTAAGCAAAACGTTCCATATCGAAAATGTCTACAACCCAAAATTTAGTATCTAAAAAAAATGACATTGTTACGTAATTTATGAACTTTCTGCACCAACATAATGAACTGTGCTATGCCACGAGAAAACGGTGGCAATTGTTGAGATTAAATGACATTTTCTGCCAGCTTTTAGAAAACTTTGCGTGATGTTTAGACCCTTAAAATTTGAGCTTTGAACGTTTTGCATAAGGAACTTTAAGTTTGTCATCATGCAAAGGATCACGCAGGTATTTATTATCCTACATTTCCCGAACACCCTGTATTTTGATAGCTAAGCTGTCTTCAGCTGTCTTGATATGTGGCATTTTTTTTTTTTCCCTCAAAAGGCAATATTTCATGGTCCTTTAAGAGTAGTGCAAAGCAGTTTACATAAAAATAATCAGAATGAAATTAAAATGTCTGTTATGAAATTTAAAAAATTATTGATTGTTATGGTCCTAGAGCAACCTTGTTTACACTTTTGTGGAGACGTGAAAAATTAGGTTCCTAATTTTAACTTTTGATTAACTTCAAGGCAATATTATATCAGTAACCCTTTTACTTCAATATTCTACTTTTACTTTTTAAAAACAACTACGGTAACAAGGAGACTCCACGTACTTTGACTTGCCGATTTTGATAAAAATTTCTACGAGTAGTTTTCACTCCATCTAACACCCATGCAAAGCCATTCGATTCACTTCTCAGAATTTTTCCAAGAAAAGAAATCCTATAGTTTATTATCGATGACTACACTTTATAAATGTCCAATTGCAATAGGATTCTATTAAGTTGTGGTGGTCCAGCAGTAAGGCATTGAAATCCTATTGTTCAGGTGTGGGTTCAAATCCCATCTTCATCAAATTATTTTTTTTCTCTCTTCTTAAATTCATTTCAGTGTGTATGGAGGTGTTTAATGTTATAATTTTGTAAATATAACAAATTTTCCAATTTGCAATTATATATTCATAAACTGAAAGGTCTTACAAGTTATGTTTACTTCATTTTTTTAAAAAGCACAAAAGAAGTTCTACTTGACATGTAGGTAAAGACAGAGGCAATAGTTAAGTTCGGTAATAATAAAACTTCTGCTTCTAGAAACAGGAAATTGTAATTGAGTGACTAATGTACTAGATAGAAATGTTTATGATGAAGGCTCATTGATGAACCACAGATGTCTATATGATGTCTATATTTACATAACACATGTAGTATGTTCGTTTCGTTACCACGGATCGCCACAGTTCACGTCTGACACAGCTTGCTGCACCGATCCGAGCATCCAATTCTTTCTCCTGCCGTCCATCACTCGTGAATGCAATCCCGAGATACTTGAATTTCTCCACCTGAATCAATGAGGCTCCCCTAACATGGAGAGCGCACTGAGCAGGCTGTCTTGAAAAGACCACGAAACGCGAGCTGGGTAACAAAGCCAAGCTCTCCGTCTTCAAATCTATCTTTGTCCCCATTCTCACCTATGGTCATGAAGCTTGGGTAATGACCGAAAGAGTGCGATCGTGGGTACAAGCGACCGAAATGAGATTTCTGAGAGGTGTGGCAAGTGTTACCCTACTAGATAGAGTGTACAGCAGCACAATAAGGGAATCTTTAGGTGTTGAGCCACTACTTCTCCGCATTGAGAGATCTCAGTTGCACTGGTATGGCCACGTGATACGGATGCCGCAAACTAGTCTTCCTAGGCAGATGTTATTTTCCAAGCCGGTGGGTAAGAGACCAAGGGGTCGGCCTAAAACCAGGTGGCTAGACTACATGGAGAATCTGGGTTCGAGTCGCTTGGATATTACCAGGGAGGACATGCGCCTGATGGCGGAAGATCGCGATCGCTGGAGATCCTCCATAGGGCTGCTGCCCCCGCGACCCTAACGGATAAGCGGGTTTGAAAAGTAAGTAAGTAAGTATGTAGTATGTTCATGGTGCAATATATTCTTTAATCTTTGTGAGAGTTAAATATCATACCAAAAGTTGTAAAATTTAAAAACAACTAACAAGTAAGTGTGGATAAATACAGCATTTTTTTTTTAAATGCTTGTTTATCACTGTAGACCATTAATTACAATAATTTGTATATGCACTTTATAAACAATAATAATAATAATAGCACATTGAAAACTGAATTATATTAAGTAAATGAATTACACATTCCCTGTAAATCTCCAGAAAAGCAAAAACCTTCGCATACAGATCTTAAAGTCCCAAAACAAGGCAACCCGATTTTTTTTTTATAAAAGGAAAAGGCTTTTGAACTATATATCAATGACCCATGAAATTTTGAAACTAATTTGAAATTAAATGAAAATATAATGCTGTATTATGTTTTAAAGAACTTAAGCTTCAGAATAATCAACAGAAGATTATTTAAAACATATATTTCTGCGAGACTTTTACTTACTCGGTATATACAAATCATTATTGAAAAAGGTTTATGGTTTTTAAAACGTCAACAAACAAGAAACTGGTGAGGACCGATCAAAAAAAGCCTTACCGTAATATTGTTAATTTGACATTGAAGAATAGAAATCCACATAGACAATGATTTTGAATGAAAAATAGACAAAATTTCTTCAGAAGAGGTAGAGTGATTTGAGCTGTGTAGACTTATCTCCATGAAATCATTTAGGAGGCCCATGAAGACAAAAAAAAAGTCAGAATTCACTTTGTGGTTTACCATATATACGAAAAATGTTGGTGCTTAGTTCAGAATCTATGGAACATGGTTACAGACTGTTGATAGAGCAGTAAAATACACAAAGAAAAAAATATTCTTTTCTAACAACAAAAAAACCCCAACTGTTGTATGCCAGGTTTCACGAACTCAAGATTTTACTAAATCTTCTCAGTACGAGTATGAGCAGCGAACTAAACAGAGGCTCAGTTGAATTTTAAACACAAAAGATGTAACCCCAACCAACCTTAGGGAAGACCTATTGCCTTAGAAGAAAGATCTGCACGCGCTGAGATGTTATTAGACCACAAGGCTAATTTATAAGAAAATGTAATAAAGTAAAAATTGACAAATATTTTACAAATTTACAGAGTAGCCTACATTATTATTAAAATAGTTATGAGGTTGTATACAATGGTATGCAATTCACAATTATTACAACAATGTATTAGGTTACTATCAAATTATATAATAATTTGTAATAAAATCTATTTACATTATAGCCGTTTTCATTTAAATTAAAATACTGGTTTTCACTTCATTGCATTTTCTTATAGGTACCGTAAAATCTTGAATAAAGACCAGATATTCAAATAAATGCCGGTCTCAATCTAGACAGAACTTCATGATCAATTGCATGCATATATTCATTTTTTTGGAGATAAAATAGCTTTGTTACCAAACTCATGAGTTCTGTCAGCAGGAAGATGTGCACCAAATAGTCTATCAGGTTTCCATGCTCAACACAATCGGGTGGAATTTCAATAATGTCTGAATTCTGCAATTTTCCATCGCCGAAGTCAAGAATCCATGTCATGCTCGAGATAGGCTGTCTTTGTCGTCAAATTTGTAGTTAACTTTAAGAAACCAATTACTTGCCAATTAAAAAAACGAAAACAACAAAGAGCAATATCAGATGATCAACCAAAACAAATGGCTTTATATTGCTTTTACAATGACAGTTTTACACATTGTTCTCTTGACAATTGTTTATATAACATTATTATTATTAGATTTTAATTTCAAGCACGTTCTACAATACAATGGTCTAAAACCTCCATTGTTAATCCGCCAAACACAAGCTTTAAGGACGGAGGGATGGAAAACGGAAGAAGACACTTCAACGATTAATGAAGAGATTACGTGGAGTAGATTAATTCCATTTTTTATTAATTTTTTTCCAGCATTAATTATAAAGCCTGCAGTAAGACCACATGAAATAAAGTGCGTTTATAGTGAAGTGAGGCTAACTGGGACAAAAGAGAAAGAGCGAACATGCTGGGAGGGGAGGAATCAATTCTCAATGACCAATTGTACTGATCTAGTATATCTGAAAGAAATTTAGTGTTCATTGAATTGCAGATTGTCATCCTAGCCCATATTAGTTGCTCAAAACAAAGATAAAAGTGCTTAACACGTGGCATTTCTCCACTATGCAATGCGAGTCCGACTTGTTTGGCGATCAGTATCCCTCGTTGTTTATCGCCGAGACCCCTTTAAGCTGCTGGCTCAGCGTTTTAAAAAATAAGACTTGCATCACCTTCTTGAGACGCGGTTAGGCAAGACATCGTTCCTGTGGGTCTCAGCAATGACTTTGCAGCAACTGAGACCCCATTTTACCGAAACACGATTTGGCCCCGAGGCTTTTATTGACCCTCACCCCTCCTCCCCAAATGTTTTTTTTATGATTTGTGAGCGAAAATATATCAAGTAAAGAGATAACTTATAATCAAAATGCTTTACCAGGTAATAAAACGGGGTATCTTTCGTCTCTGGCACATCCGATAGTTTTCGGATCATGAGGGAAATTTGGAACGTCACCTGCTTCAAATATCGCATCTTCCATAGGTGCAAACTACAAAGAAAGGGAATCCTTTTTTCTTCTAATCCACAGTTTTGTTCTCAATAAAATTCCATAACTTGGGGTGACTTTGATCTCTTGGAAATTTGGCTCAAGATTTAACTTGTCACCTATCTCACCTATTTAAAGTGCTCCACTTCCAAATTGCTCTTCTGCTTACATTAACATTCAACTCTACGTTACAACTGCTAGCACTTCACTTAAAATGCCAGTCAAATGGTACTTAATGAATTATTTTCACTCGAAGCACCTGATATACACCACATTGCCATTAATGACCGGACACTTTCGATTTTAGACGTTTTGTCGAATATCTAGAAAAGTACTTGACGAATTATCCTGAAATTTCAGGGGTGTAAAAAGGATGTTACACCTCATATATTTCAGTGAAGGTTTTCTCCCGAAGGCAAATAGGGGACCAGCAAAGAAGTGAACCAAAAAAACAATGTTTGGAATCAACTTGTAAAAAAATAATGCTTGAAATGCATTGTAGCTGTAGCATATGCTTAAGAGGCTTCTTTTACTTTTCTCTGTTCATTTGTATGAGAATAGCACGTAGATTCATGGAGATATAAAGGTTTCTTTAAAAAGGTCGAAATGTTTTCGTAAGTTTTTTGTTTATAACACGCAGGATTTTCAACCCAATGCAATGCCATTTTGATGAAATATGAGCATTTTTACTAAATAATGTTTAACTGCGCATGTGCAAGCGTTACCGCAAATTGTCTTTTGCATAATTTATTAGCCAAATGTATAGAGCTACTCTTATAAAAAGCCCAAGCAAATATCGTGAAAATTGAGAAAGAAATCGCCGATAGAATGAGTTGAATTTCAGTTGCTCTGAAAAATAAACAAAACGATAAGGGGCTTTCTCCAAACTTTTATTTTTGGATCGGACACCAGTGTCAATTTCTTCTTCTTACGCTGATATGAAGTCAATATTTTTTCAGGATAATTCGACAAAACGTCTAAAATTGAAAGTGTCCGGTCATTAATGGCAATATGGTGTATGTTTATAGTGCGCTAAAATTGAAGCACTTAGATGGTCATGGCCAAAGTGCCTGTTCTGTGGAGTTGTAAATAAAACATGACAGATGGGTCAAGATTAAAGTCACTCCTAACTACATGCAATTTAAAAGAAAAAAAAAATCAAAAATTTCTTTACTTGTGGAAGGGGCTCGATCGTTCTTATTTGATAACTTGGATAACCAGAATACAAGAAAACATTATTTCGGAACGGTTCCAAAGGCTTCTGCTTCTTCTCATGCGCAAGAGCTTCAAAATTGCCACAATACCAAAAGGCTTCGCAACGAGGCTCAATGTCGACCTAAGAAAAACAGCATGATGAAAACGACTCAATACCATTGGACCTATTGTAATCTACAAAAATAGAGTCCACGCTCACCATAGCATTACTATCCAAATTTCAAGAGCCATTCAAATAAACCATGGGTTATCAGAGAATACCAGTAACTGATTTTTAAATTCCTCAGTCAAGTTGGTCAGTAAATGAGTGTCTGGACAATTACCTGAAGGTATCCAGTCTGATCGTTAGTTGTAAAAATTTCTTTGTAGTAATGTATCTTTATATTCAATATGGGAGGATAATTATAGTAAGAAAATTATGCCATGAGAGAAAAAAAAAATGTTTTCAATAATTTGTATACGTTATTTGCTCTTATTTCTTTAAAAACATTAAATTACAGTAAGACCCCGACTCACGTCATTTCGCACTTTTTGGTCTTCAACACTTCCATTAAAGATTCGTACGTGATGCAGGATTAGCACTGCTACGGTTAAGAGCATAGTGTTCTCCGCAGAAAATTTTATCAAATGGGTGGAAAGATAAAATAGCCAGGCGGATAACAATTAAAAACAAATAAAATATTACGCAGTACTGTGCAGCTTTTCGTGTATTCAGCCAGGCAGTCACCAAAACGAGCCAAGCAACACGCCCCTTCAAAAGGCCTGGGGAGAACTCTGGAGCAGTTAAAATAAAAGAGGCATGTCCAAAATTCATTAATATGATAAACATTTATAATGGTCTAATTAAATGTTTATCGTATCACTCAATCTTGGAATCCGTCTATTATTTGAACTTCAGTTCCTCAACCACACAGCAAGATCAATTCGCTCATTACAAATGTCCAAGCAAACTTCTAGAAACTCTGTCGTATTTCTTTTCACCTTATGTTTTGCTATTAATTGCTGTCTATACTCGTATTAAACCGAGATTTTTTTTTCCAAAAAATGACCCCTAAAAACCACATTTGGCTCGTGCACGAGTCAGAATTGATGAAAGCTTTCATAAGCAGAGGGCTCTTATAAGTGGAGTTTACAAAAAACTAAATAATAATTTATTAACCCTTCCACTCCTTAAGTAATTTCTGATAACATAAAATTATCCACTCTTTGCAGCAGTTCTCATTATGGCTACCAACACTTCCGATGAAAGTTTAGCATTCTGCACTTTATCCCAAAATAAAAGTTAAAAAAAATTGGGGGCTCCAAACGAAACCAGCACATTTTTACGTGTTCATTCCTTGCAATACATCAACCTAAACAGTTGTTCAATGGATAATGAATTCAAAATGATGCAAAACTTAAAACTAATAAAAAACCTCTTTTACCACAACGATTATAGATTGAAATAATACAACCTGATACTGGAAATACTTTTCGGGAGCAATTGCTTCCATCATTCAGCAGCCCAGGAGCACCTCAAGGAAACAGAGAGAACTGCCTGTGTCTAGAAACAGCAGTAATCAATCAGAGAAAATGATTTTTCATGTTTTCCTTTATTGGTTGTTGTTCCTTATAATATACTCAGCTGTTTCTAGACACAGGCAGTTCTCTCCGTTTCCTTAAGGTGCTCCTGGGCTGCTGAATGATGGAAGCAATTGCTCCCGAAAAGTACTTCCAGTATCAGGTTGTATTATTTCAATCTATAATCACTGTGGTGAAAAAGATTTTTATTAGTTTTAAGTTTTGCATTACAATTATCCACATTCGTCTTTTTTATTATCAATTCAAAATGAAACATCGAAGATTCAAGAACATAGAAAAATTCAATATCAAAACTTTTTGAACAACGATACGTGGGCTTACCATCCATACACTTGCCAAGCACTAGCGTATAAAATTTAATTTACCTTCAGCACATCGTACATGTAAATACAGTATTCCGTACATAAATCAGTGCATTATTTCACATCTTTTCCTCAATTTTCCATCCGCTTTTCCACTGTAAAAAGCAAATGCATAAGTCAAATCCCGAAAATAAGATGGTGACGACCTTTGCAAACTCTCAACATTTTGGAGTCAGATAAAGAAGAAGCTATGATTGATGGTTTCCCCACACAATGAATTTTTTACTATAAATTTAATCTTCTTATAATTATACAAAAATTGCTTGTAATAGTCGTGTTCGATAATAATTTATTTTTCCTCTCAAGTGTTGCCTTTTTTCCTTCGACTTATACTCAAATCAGGGGTCAAAAATCGGGGATCGGCTTAAGGCTCAAACACATCTGCACGGAAACTGTGCGCATAGATTTCATCCGACAAAAAATGCGCTTGACACGTGCGACAAGATTAGATACACTTGCGCGGAATTCATCCGACTGAACGTGCTTATAACACAGGAAGCGGTCTACTTTTCTGTGGAAATAATGGGTTCCAATGCTTTGAAGAGGCGAGAATTGCTTTTAAAGCAGCAGAGAATATTGTTATTATTAATATTTCTGCACTTCTATAATTAACTCTTCGTTGAAAGTTTCTTAGTTCATGTTCAGCTCTCGCTTCGACTGAACAGGCCTCCATTTTTTAATTTGTTGTTATCAAAACTCGAAAGTAAATGATGACGTGGCAGAAGTGAGCAATATGATTGGTGGTTCGTTTGTTTCGTGCGGAAGAAAGTCGGACAAGTTCAAAGTCACGTGTATCGTTCGCACGAGTTGTCCGACTAGTTCATAAAAGATGTTAAGTTGTCGCTTGAGTCGCGCACGTCAACTTGTCGCGCGAAATCAGTGTAGATGTGTTTGAGCCTTGATACTCAAATCAGCTTATAGACGAGTATATACAGTAATTATTTGGGAAATAATGCAATCCACTTATCCAACAATACTTTTCAAATATTTCATCTACATACATTCCACACTACATCATAGGCCTTACTGGTATAAGGCGCATGTCTGGACAATAGCATCCCACACATCCCATTTTCGTTTACAACAGAAACCAGAGTTATTACAGGATGATTCCTAAATTCCTCCAGGGTTTTGGAAATCGATGAAACCGCAAACACACCAGATGTAGTGGAACCCTCATATCAGCAGATGGAGAATCTCTCCAAGTTTGCATTGTAATAAGCACTATATGGCACACATGTACAAGGAGCATTCAAATGTAATGCACCACAATTTATTTTTATGACAAAAGCATAAATTTCGAGGAGTCCTATTTTGAAGCTGCAAGCTCCACTATGTTAAAACTGGGGGACATCGGTGATACACGCTACAAGGTTCGTTGTGTTGCCTTGCCCGCCCTCCTGACTTGGCAACATTTGGCCTTTTAAATAATCCACTCTGTGGGATCCAGTTCGAGTCTGATGGCAATGTCGTATGCTCTGTGAAAAGGTGGTCGTGTGAACGGGGTAAGGAGGAGGAATACACGCTCTTCTGGAACACTGGCATAAAACGAAAGAAACAGAGGGAGACTTCTTTGAAAAAAAATCAATATGCTGACAATTGTAGCAAAGTGATGGTGTTAGGTTAAGTTAAGTTAGGTTAGGTTAGGTTAGGTTAGGTGAAGAACACAAAGCTTTCTGCTTCCTGAGATGACTCTTCTCTTATACAGGGTGTTTCAAAATTATGTACAATAAATTTAGTGACATATTCTTCAGGTCAAAAGAAGACGAAAATGTTCTATAGCACTTTGTCTGGAAACGATTTGTTTGCGAGTAATCCAATATCATACAATTTGGAAGCACGGTAGTTAGCGGATACAACGTCGTCATGCTGCAGACCCTAGTTGTCTCAGCCAGATACTTTTCACGGACGAAGCAACCTTCACCCGGACAGGAATCGTAAATTCTCACAACCAGCACCATTGGGCAGATGCTAACCCGCACGTTACCAGAGCTCGAGCGCATCAAGAGCGTTTCTCCGTGAACATTTGGTGTGAAATTGTCGGAAATAACTTAATTGGCCCTTATGTGTTGCCGCCACGATTGACTGGGCGAACGTATCTTTTGTTTCTGCAGAATGCATTGCCAGAATTACTGGAAGATGTTCCTCTTTTGATAAGATCTAACATGTGGTTCATGCATGATGGCGCTCCAGCATATTTCAGCCGTGTTGTGCGAGCACACCTTAATGCTGCATACACGAATCGGTGGATAGGTAGCCTGGCCTGCATGATCACCCGACCTGAATCCCTTGGATTTTTTTCTGTGGGGTCATGTGAAAACAATCGTCTACAGCACAGAAGTTCCTAACATTATGGATCTGCGACAACAAATTGAAAATGCATGCCAAACAGTTCGTAATGCTGGCGACGAACTCTTCCATGACATCAGAAGGTCGCTCATGCAACGAGCCGAAGTGTGCGTGCGAGCTGTTGGCGGGCACTTTGAACAATTCCTGTAATTTGGAGCCACGGGTTTAGTTGGTTGTATCGCGTAAATAAATCGTTTCCAGACAGAGTGCTATACAACATTTTCGTCTTCTTTTGACCTGAAGAATATGTCACTAAATTTATTGTACATAATTTTGAAACAGCCTGTAGAAGGAAGGTAAGAGGCAAAACTTGTCCACAAAAAGGGATTTATTGAGCATAAATGTCTTTCGACCGCTAAATGGTCATCTTTCTATACCTTCTATTACTTAATGTTTCAAAAATCCAGTCCAGTTTGTTAAGTTTAATGGACCCCATCTTGGAATCCAGATGGTACTTGGATATCTCCAAGGATTCCAAAAAATGTAGAAGCCCATGGTTGTTAGTAACTTTATGTGTTACAATAAATGTTCGAAATGATGTCCTCGGAATTGTGCCCCCCCCCCTCGCTCGCCAGATTTATCACCCCCTGATTTCTCCCTATGAGGTCATCTGAAAAATGTGGTTTATGCGAATACTCTCACGAAAATCTGATAAAACGAACACGCTTTTGTATTCGCGAAAGAGGACGTCATTTCCAACATTTACTGTAACACCTAAAGTTTGTCGGCTAAAAATAAAAGCCAACTTTTCAACTAATCTCTGGGATACTTTACTTTCATTTAAATTCTCAAACTGGTACTTTTACGGGCAGCTAAACTTTGATGCGCGCGACTTTAAACTCGCCCTGTACTTTATTTTATCTACGACTCTTCTCTTCTTCTGCGATCTTTTTCTTATGGAGTTATGTTTGCAGATCTTTGCCAAGTCATTTAGCCCACTTGCAAGAGAAGATCACTTGTGGAGTCGCTGACATCGAACGTCAGACACTGAGACATTCGTGGCAGGAACTCGAGTATAGGATAGATGTCTGCTGTGTTCCAAGGACGGCCACCTGGAACAACAGTACAATATATACAAACTTTGGAGAGATTCTCTATCGATTGACATGAGCATTTCCATCATGTCTATCACGGTTACTCTTCATTACCCTGGAAGCATAGTCACTTCCTCACTGTTTCCAAGCTAAAGGCAATATGATGCAAAAAAATGCACCACAGAGTCTCCGTCAGCAATGGCATGTCGTTAACATCTCGCTTGCTACATAGTTCATGGCAATTATAAAATAAGAAATACAGACATCTTAACTGACCCAGGTGGTAATTTGTACTATATGCACTATCACATAATGACTGGTCATGCGACTAAGGGCAGTGAAATTATGTTGGTAAGGCTGGGGGAGGGGGGGGTGTCCAAACCCCGCTCTAACGAAGTAAATCACCTTTTCTAATGATCACTTCCCTTTGTCGCGACTGTCTGTCCAGACAGTACAAATTAACCACTCAGGCTTTATGGCATTCCACCCACAATCGAAAAACAATTATGAGTTGCGGTGACCGATTTGTTGCGACCGAAAAGAGGTAGTAACCTGAGCCGTGCGCAGATGAGGGTGAGAGGCGGCCAGGGCAGCGTGGAGAGTCCTGCAAAGCGCGCCGATCACATCTTGGCCGAGACGCCGCTCCATCGCCATCGGACTCGACGGCACTGGCTGGTGGCGTTGGCGGTGGCGGTGTTGCTCGTAGGCGAACACGACGGCTTCCGAGAGTCGCTCCTTCAGCGCTTCGTACACGCCGTCGCCGCCCTCGTCGTCTTTGTCCATGCCATAGGAGGAGGGCAAACCGTCCAGCAAGCGCGTCCTCGTGCAATGTTGTCGCAGCGGCAGCGAATTGTAATTTCTCGAGACACCCGACAGAACGTAGCCGATGACTTTTCTCTCCTGGCACATGTGGTACAGCTTCTCCTCCACCGTGGGCAGAGAGCCGATGAAGTTTCGCCATTCGCGTTTCTTTCTCAGTTTCCTACCCTCCCTAGATTCGTCGTGGATCGAAGGGTATGGGACGGTAGCCGTCGCCGAAGAATAAGTCTTCTTCTCGGGAGGTTTGACGACTGCACGAAACACGGTCGTCCGCTTAGGCCATCGTCGGATATAAAGCGCCGACGCCATTTCAGGATCCCGTGGAGTGCCGCTCTCTCTCGTGACGTCTTTGCGAACTGAAGAGCGGAATCTATCACGTGACCCGCTTTAGCTAAAAGAAGAAGAGACACGGTACTGAGCAACACAATAGGGAGTGCAAGTGACTACGTCATAGTGACGTCATTTGCGCGATGAACGGGCCGAGAGCCTAGGAAATGGGATCGCTGGTTCCAAACATTGGAACCACGCAATATACGTACTAGTAACGTTGAAACGGGCGGCCAGTAAAAATGACATCTCTTAAATTATTATGTTAATTTGTGTAATTGATACTATTATTAAGACATTTAATCCCATTATATAATTTATACATTAATATTAGGACGCTTTTTAATCACTTTTAATCACTTAGCAAAAGAATGCCATCGTTCGCGGATCTTTCTTTCTTTGGGAAAACGATAGATGTCTAAATCGCTGTTTTGGCTCCTCCTTGAGCAGTGAGGAACTAAACAATTTCACATCTTAAATGTGTTATAAACACTGGGCTTATACAAAGCGATTTTATTCCATCCCTACGTTGGAACCATGTTAAATCCCGAAGCGAGAAGACTTGTTTGGAACCAAATCGAGTCACGTGACTGAAGAATTCCAAGGACTGACGTCACACTTGCACTCCCTATAGACCACACCGCTGCATTTGACGTTATAGCCGAGCGCAGTGAACAGCATCGTTCATCGATCTATCTGTGGGACCTTCAATTCCAAAAGAGAGAAAGCCACTTTTATCCCAGAACAGGTACTGGCCTCGCGGTAGCGGGCTTGTTCTCACCTCTCAAGTGCGGCGGGCGCTGGCGGCCCTACAGTCGCATATTATGACTCCTCACAGTGAGTCAAGGTGCTCAATTAAACGAAACAAGGGAAACCCATGGCCCACAAAGAGTGTTGCTGCGTAGGCTACTTTTTAATTTTCGTTGTGATCGTTGTAGCTTAATATGGTCATGTCTGTCGAGACGGTGGGGCACTGATGATTGGATAGGTTAGGTTAGGTTACACTTCTTTACTTTCAACATGGAAGCCAGTGTGTTTTGTAGGGCATGGATGTTTGTGTTTGTCCCTGCTTTACTAACAGCATAGGCGCACAAGACACAAAACAGTCCTGAGATCGTTGTTAAGCGTCTTTATCCACAAGAGAATCTCTGATTACTGTGGCATGTGTGTTGATGACAGCTTGAGACCAGACAGTAAGTGGAAAGAGAGGAGCGCGGCACCCTGCCCTTTTTTCCCTGGGATCTATGAAATAACCATTGTAATGTGCGCTTTTATCTCTGACCTGCTCTAATTATTGTTCACTCCCCTGCTACATGCTCATTCCTGGTGCTTGCCTATTATGAATGCTGGATCCATTTTAAATGGATGGAGCACTTCCGCATTCAACATGCGACTGGACTCGTTCAGAAATCCCAAGAGCTTCCCGAATCGTTTGACTTGTTTGGCCTCCTCATAGCCCTGACTTATCGCCATTCGACTTCTTCTGCTAAAGAGACCGACCCTAGAGAAGAACTGAAACCAGAGGTGGGTTCTTTATCTCAGCCGGATTTGCCAGCCAGCTGGTAGAGACACCTCAAAGATGACGTCATCGGATGGAAAATCAAGAATAACCACAGCCCACTAGATAAACAAAGGCCTGAGTGCTGTTTTCAAAATGGCGGCGCTCGCAGGCGGACTGTCTGTGTGAAATAAGCTGAAATAAAAGAATTATTTCATAAATTTGCTTTAATTTTCTTACAAAATCTAACCAAAATAATTAATCTATTACAGGAACTAATTTTTGCAGATTTCTAAAACCATCATATATGGTTTCGAAATTTTTTATAGAAAAGATGCTTTTTCTCTTCCTCCATAGATGGCTCTACTTTGAAAAAAATGAAACTATATTTATTTGCACGTATGTTGCCATTGTTTTGATTGAAACATAAAGCCATTTAAATAACAAGTTCAAAAACTTTAATTTCGTTAGAAGATTAAAGCAAATTTGTGAAATAATTCTTCTATTCCATCTTATTTCACACAGACAGTTCGCCTGCGAGCGCCGCCATTTTGAAAACAGCACTCAGGCCTTTATCTAGTGGGCTGTGGAATAACGCTAGGCCATAGTATTAGAAGTAGGCTAATACTATGGCTAGGCTGAAACAATGATATGACGTCATCACCTGGTGTCAATGTCAGCCGGCTGACGAAGCCGCTAAGATAAAGAACCCGCCTCTGCTACTACAATAAATGGGATCGAGTCTTTTTTCAATTGGCCAATTCGAACGGAGCAGAGAATTCGTTTCGTCATCTCCCACTTTGAGAAACTCGTCTTTTAATTTTTTCTTGAAATAAAAATCCTTCCCGTTCAAACGAATATTTAATTTTTTCATTGACAAGACCCTGTGATGTACGCATAAAAGAAAGGAAGGGGGGGGGGGCTGAAGTAAGGACATTGTGAGAAGGTGTATATACTTTACGAGCTCTGACTTTCAGTTTCGACTGATCACGACCAAGCTGTCAAAAAAAAGAACGAATACCACGGAAACGACTGGTCGTACCATGTGACACTTGGTTCCCTATTTACAAGGTGCGACATTAACTAACTGAAAGCAAACAACAAATACGTAGTACCAAGAGCTCATAAGGGAATCAAATGAAAACCGCAATTAATTTTATTCCACTACTTTACTGCAGGGAGAATGTTTGCTTGTCCATAAGTTTTCAACATAGTCCCCTCCAAGTTATATGCACTTAGGCCATCCGATAGGAAATGCTTCGATACGCGTAAGAAAAATTAGCCACCGATTGGACATGTTAATCTTCTGCCCTCCAAAGTGCTCCTTTAATGGACCAAAGATATGGTACTGTAATCTGACAAATATGGCGAATGTGGGAAGTAGGCCGTCGATCGTTTCCATAGTTGCACGAGCTGAATGAGGACGGGCGTTATCATGTTGATGCACCCAGCAATGCCCTTCTCTTTGTGCGTATTGCTGGCTTCAAAGGGTTCTTGAGCAGGTCGGAGTAGTTGGGAATGGTCACTGTGGTACCTGGTGACACGCCTGTTTTCTTGAATAAACCGATCTGCTGCTGCTATAGACTGTCACAACACGATGAGCCTCACCCGAACGGGAAGCATCAGTCAACAAAGTCGTACTTTCTGTGAATTTCTTGCACCACTCGTAGACTTGCCGCTGTGACAGACAAGCGTCCCCATACTAACGTGCCCTCATTCTCCAATGAATATCAACCTGCACTCCATAAAAATCGAATAACTCCACGCTGTACCTCTTTGGTGCAACTGCGTAGTGAATCCGCTGTTACTCAGCTCCAACCTCACCTACCGACACTGCTTCGTACTACCAGCTCAGAAAGACGTCTAGGACTGTGTCTGCAAATTTCCAAACACCTAAAAAGAAAAAAAGAATCTCTATTTAATGGCACAATTGCGGCTTTCATTTGATTCCACCTCGTATTTTCAAAAGAATCTCCATTTGACTGAATACCGGGTTTTGCAAAAGTTCTGTTACACTTGCGGATGCGTAGATATCAGGTGGGTGGAAGCATCCACGGAGCAGGTGCTATTGAAGACGTGGGCGATACCATAATGTAAGGGTATATAGGTGGAATGAATGCGACTCGGATAACAGAATCGAGATCTCTGCGCTCCTTTGCGCGGGCCACAACAAGTCTACTACATCCACACAAGAAAGACTACATCCGTAACGTTTGTCGGGCCTTTGCTTGCCACCGATGGCGGTTACATCGATTAATATGCATTGTGTATACACCAAAATCAATTCTGACAATGAAAACGGTGTCTAACTGCATCACACACGTAGTTATGTCATTTTTTGCGGAGGTCCTCACATGTGTAACAGAACTTTTGCAAAACCCGGTACAGCACTCACAACGACTGCTTAAGTCCTGGAAGCACTGTTTAAGCGTTCACGGGGAATGCTGTGCAGCAGACTCGTCACTGCCGTTTGGATGGCGGGGACATGGTCAAATCGTTGTCCTTTTGATGTTTGGAAAAAGAAAAAAGTCCGCTGGAGCCAAATCAGGCGAGTATGATCCAACGTTGGAATCTGTTTCACAATGAAAGCGCAGTGCGAAGGTGCGTTGTCATGCGGCAGTACCCAACTCTCGTTCTGAACAACTTGCACTTTTTCTGCTTCGTGAGGTGGTTGCATGCCACTCCATGCTCTTCAAAAGCCTCTGTCGCGGGTCTACTCAATTTAACGTTGCTCCATTTTGAGGTTTTTAACGGCACCGCTATACAAAGGTTTGTTGCCGTTCTGTTATCGGAAAAACTGGTTGCCCAATCACGTTGAAACTAGCATCGCGTGACGAACACTGCACTTGTTTGAATTTTCCTCTTTCGCGTCTTCCCTAAAAAAAAAAAAAATCAATCTCGTTATTTAAGTGTCACACCTTGTATACATTCTGCTATAGCATAAAACGAACGTTCAATCATTGCATCATCACCACGTCGGTTTCCAAAACATTGACCTTCACACAGATTAAAGTCAAAATGTATCGGCGATTTTTTAGGAAGTGTTTGGATCTGCTGTGCTACCAAATAAGCTAGGTAGGTAGTGATGATATCCCCGGCGTTACTCGGACTCTTTTTTTTTTGAATGTGAATTATACAGTAAAAATGAACACGTGAAAAAGCTTACAATTAATAGTAAAACTTCACAATGAAAAATGGAAAAAAAAATGTTTTCAATGCTCCCAATGGATGGACCAAATAGGGCACAGCTAGCCTAAATAATTTCTTGGTCACGCCATCTTACCTTAGATGTACACTCGCCGTGAACTTGGACGATGTACATGATCGTTTGTGTCCGCAATCCCAACACTCGGAATGGGGTTATTCACTACATGGCAAGTAATCTGTTGTTGCAATTCGCACTTTGCCCTTCATCATTTCGTGTGGTCTAAAGCCTGGTTCCCATATGCGTAAAACAACGGCAGAATCCACAAAGCAGAAAATTTTTTTGACGTCACTTCCTGCTTTCGTCTTTCTGGCCGATAGAAAATTCTCTTCCTTTGTAGACTATGACTCAATCCAATCAAAAATAACCGATTTTTCTATCGGGCAGAAAGACGAAAGCAGGAAGTGACGTCAAAAATTTTTCTGCCGTTGTTATTACGCATGTGGGAACCAGGCTTAACAGTCGCCGTTTCTTCTGTTGACACGCTTGCAACGTTCGAAGGGCCGCCTGGGAACTTCGATGATCACTTGCTCAGTTTCCAATAGTTTGCTAACTCTCCATTGTCTCCAGTTAATGCTCATTTTTAAAGATTTTCAAGAAAATGTTAAGTTCTAATAATTATTAATTTTAAGAAAAGGCCGAACAACAGGAATTCTATGCGTTGTTACAAATTTCATTTTGTTTTATAATTCGTAAAGATGGTATGGAATCATCATGACATTCCTTAATGAACCGCATTTTTATTGCCAACTTTGCCTTACGTTGTTGGTCATAAGACATCTCTTATTACTATGCCCTGCCATCGTGATGAATATCGATTATTATTATTTTTTTCGAAATCTGATGTAGACAGTGACAGAGGAATCCTGCTTTGAAGATCAAGTGTGCACAATTTCATCAAGATCGGAATAAAACTGAATAAGAAACAAACAAACACGGCCACAAGCAAACCCACACTCTTCTTTATATATACAGAGTCGAGTCACATTATTATGATCACCAGTTAATATCCCGAATAACCACCTTTAGCGGCACGGACTGCAGCTAGACGGCGTTGGAGTGAGTCAATAAGATTCTGATAGGTTTCTACTGGTAGCTCTTGCCATGCAGACTGTAAAGCATCCAATAGCTGCTGAAGGGTACGCAGTGGTCGTTCCATAGTTAACTACCGATTGGGTTGAGGTCTTGGGCATTAGGGGGCCAGGGTAGTAGTTAGAACACTTCAAACCACCCCCGAACAATTGCAGCCGTATGACAAGTCGCATTGTCTTGCTGGAACGTGCCATCCCCCTCTGGGAAAACAATCGTCACGTATGGGTGTATTTGATCTGCAATAATTATTATGGATAAATAACCGAATCGGTTGAGAGTGTCTTCCACAGGTATCAGTGGGCCCAGACAATACCATGAGAACACACCCCACACGACGACGCTGCCGCCACCAGCCTGGATTCGTCCAACAATGGTTGCAGGATGCTTGTTCTCGGAGGTTTCTCGCCTGACCCGCCAACGGCCGTCACTTCTGTGGAGCAGAAATCGTGACTCGTCGGAGAAGGCAACCTTTTTCCAGTCAGATGTGGTCCAGTTTCTGTACTGTTGGGCAAATCGAAGCCGTTTTTGGCGATGAACCTTCGTCAGCATGGGTGCGGTGACCATGCGTCTGCTGCGGAGGCCCATACGTAGCAGGGTCCTTTGTACTGTGATTTTAGAGACAGGTCTGGTAGCACCCTCGTTGGTTTGAGCGGTAAGTTGGTCCACTGTAGCTCTTCGGTTAGCCTTCAGACACCTTCGCAGCCGACGTTCACCTCTCTCATCAATGGCACCTGGTACTCCACAGTTCCCATACCGTTTATTCTGAACGGTCCCATTTTCCCAGTCATGGTACACTTTAACTACAACACAGTGCTACAACAGCACGAGAACAGTTCACAAACTGTGCGGTTTCCGAAATACTGCCACCCTTGGCTCGAAAGCCGATTATCATCCCCTTTTCCAGATCTGATAAATCACGTTTCTTGTCCATTGCAACAATGAGTGATATATAAAATAAAAATAAAATAAAATAAATAAAAAACTCTTTCACCACAACAAAAATTAAGGAAAAATACAACCTGAATCTGTATATGTTTTTAACATAGTGGAAACCTACCTTATATAGTCACCTAACCAATTCCCAACACGTGACATAGTTCCTCGGCTGGGCAACCCCGAAGAGAAAAGCGTAGGGGGGTGGTCGTAATAATATGACTCGACCCTGTACGTATAGAAGACTTTTTGTATATACTATTCTGGTGAATTTATGTTTTTTTCCGTCATTCTATTCGTTCCTAGAATTAATAAAGTAAATAAAAACATTATTGGAGTTTGTTGTATAGTTATTATTATTGCTCCATCTCCATATTGGATGCACACACGATGGATTACGTAATTCTGTCGGCGGAGAAGACAAAAAAAAAAAAAAAAGGCAAAAGTGCTTGAAAATTTGCAAGCAACAAGCAGTTTTCTTATCTGTCTACCATTTGAATTCAGCAATATCAGGGATGGGATGAAAGGATCCATCCACCCCTGGCAATATTTAACCCTGTCGTTATCAGGATAAAAGGAGCGAGCATGGTGATCATTGGGATTATGCCAGCTTTCCATAGATAGCTCGAGAAACTTGCGTAGCGGTACTCGCGACGGTTTACTCTTTTTATTACTCCGTCGAGTTTCTAGAACAATTGGTCCGAAGTGGCGAATCCAGTGGGCGGACCCACAACCTTCAGTACCATTATGCGAAAACAAAATTGCACGACTGTCAAGTTTACAATGAATCTAACTCGGATGATTTGCATTTCCTTGCGTTTCCCCGAGGCCACGCCCCGCCCCCCTTTCCTCCTCCTGAGCGTGTTTCTAGCGGGACACCGATTAAAAATGGTACACGTATTGAAATTTTATTGAACTAACGAGTTGGGCGGATTGGCAATCTAAATCCTACCGGGAAAAATCGGCGAAAGGGAACGAGAAAGAAAAGCCACCAACCAGGCCATCCTGTGCACATGCGTCCGGTAACCAGGTGGTTCAATTCGCCCATGGTTGTGGCGAAAGAACGAAAAGCAAATACGAAGTGAATAAGGATGAACGTATACGTTCGTGGACTATGAGGAGGATGTCGTGTAGAAGCGTGTGGCATTCTTTTCGAACCTGGGATGACCGTCGCTAGCCACTCGTTGAACAGAGGATTCCCTGCCATAAAGCCAGCGTTTCTCAATCTTTGTATCGCGAAATGACAGAAAACAGGATGTATCTCCACATTTGTATCAATGTCGGAAGGTTATTCCTGAGATGAAAACAAAGAAAGCTTTCTAGAAAGTCCCTCTGAGCATATGTCCTACACTTTCACACGAGGTGGATCAAGCGTCGAGGCTCAGTGCATTAGCTTACCCAGTCTCCTGTGAGGATACATGAAAAGTGTTGTGTAGGTGTTCGCCAGCCCACGCATGCATTACTGCTCATGGCAGACACTAAGCATCTCCTGTGATGTGACCGATGTGCAGGGTGTTTCTAAATTATCTCCCGTATTGTACATGTTTATTACTCAAAAACATTACAGATTTTAACGTGATTTTTTTTTGTTTACAAAGAAAAACTCAAAAAATTTCTTAGCATGCCTAAATAAATTTCAATGTGCTCCCCATTTATGGCGTGAACGACGTCAAAGCGAAACTTGATTTTCTCCCATGTTCGGGCTACCATTTCGAGGGTGATTTCAGCGATTGTTTCAATTATTCTGTTCTTGACAGTTTCAATGTCATCAACGTTGGTCTTGTACACTCTGCCCCCCTTTCACATTCTATCGCCAGAAGAAAAAAAACCCAGAGGGTTGGCATCGGATGAACGAGGGGGCCAAAGGATTGGCCCATCCCTTCCAATCCATCGTCCTGGAAAGTTCGTATTGCAGGCCCCAGTGATGGGGTGCTCCATCTAGGTCAGGTGATCTAGATGGTAGACTATGTTGGGCTGCAGTTCTTCCACCTGTGGAATCAGGTAGTTCTCCAGCATATCTAGGTAGGTTGCAGCGTTAATGGTATCTTCAGCGAAAAAGAAAGGTCCCATGTATTAAACCGCACCAAACATTAACCTTTGGGCTGTCGCGTATATGCCACCTTAGAACGTTTTGTGAGCCCCAAATGCGGCAGTTGTGTCGGTTTACTGCTCCGGAAGTATGAAATGTTGCCTCATCAGAAAACAAAATGCAGAGGCGCATCCAGAAAATTTCGAAAGGGGGGCCCACTAATCAGTTTCAACGTAAAAATATATTTAATTATAATATTTACCATGGCAGCTATAACAAAGTTGCAGTCCTATGTAAAATACGACATAATTCGTAAGATTATGGAACAAATGCTTTCATGCATTTTCCTTTTCCTTTTAAAGTATTATTATTAATTTTTTTTTCAAACGGGGGGAGCCCGGGCCCGGTGGGCCCCCGCCTAGATTCGCCTCTGAAATGTCCCCGAGGAAGGTGGGATCCTTGTCGATTTTTTGGAGCATATCCTCTGCAAACTTCATGCGCTTCGGTCGGTCATCTGGCTTCAGTTGATGCATCATCTGGATTTTGTAGGGTGTAAGACGAAGGCGGTGCTTCACTATTTTATGTACGGATGTCATTGGCCTATCCAGTCGACGAGCCGCTTGGCGAAGGGATTTACGGGGACTACGATCGAACGCCTCCCTGACTTTTTCTACTCTCTGTGGTGTCGCATAGGTCTATCAGCACCCTTTTTGTGTAACAGGATGCCTGTGTTTAAAAATTTTTCATGCCCTAGCTTAATTGACTTATGATCTGGAGGATCCTTTTTAAGCTTTGTTTTGAACATTCTCTGAACTGTAATCATTGACTTAAATTTCGCAAGCCATAACACGCATTGAGCTGTTTCTCGAACGTCTCGCGAAAAATGGAAAAACGCGTGTTTCCTTATCAACTCACGTGAGGCTAAGAAACTTTTTGAGTTTTTCTTTGTGAATAAAAAGAATCACGTTAAAATCTGTAATAGTTTTTAAAGTAAACCTGTAGAATACGGGAGATATTTTAGAAACACACTGTACATCCTGTAAGGCATGTCGCATGTTCATAGGGACATTCTTTCTTGTTTCAAACCCAACAATGTGTACCCAGTTACATTTTGTATAAACCAGAGACCGTTAAAGAAAGGTCTCTTTAACGGTCTCTGTATAAACGCTATAAATAATCTAAATCCGAGTTTGTTGAATCGGAGTGTAAAAAGATTGAGAAATGCTGCGCTAGAGCAAAAACCGCCCGACATCAGCAGCAATTCCCGAAGGGTGGGGGGGGGGAGTCTCATTTTCTATGAATGAGGTGAAGGACGTTTATGAGCCGCAAGGCTTTAAAAAAAGGAAACCGTACGCTCGTTCTCGCTTTGTACGTCGTCGGGCTGTTCTCGAAAAGAGACCTGTCGTTTTCCCATACGCTCGTGAATGTCACGTGCAATGAGCATCCGTTCTACGATTCCAGAGGAAACGACGCGCCACGTTTTGTTTTGTTTGAACCATTTATTCGGCTCCCTCTCTTCCTCCCCCCCCCCCCCCCCTTGCGAACAAACTACACGAGTCATTGGATTGAAAGCGTCGAATGAACGAGCCCCTCCTTTTTGCTTTTTTGTATTTGAAGGATAAAATTCAAGCTCAACCTCTTTTATCATTGAACTTAATTATTGAAAATGCAAAATATGCGTCGATATGCAGTGTTATCTTCGAAGAGTCTGTTGTAGGCAACATTTTTGCTTCTCCACCAGGAGCATGAATGAAAAAGTATTCAAAGCGTGAGCGGTGGTCCATTTGAAAAGCACGGACTCCAAATTGACTCCCGCTATTTTCAATAATTGTCCTTGGTGCTTTGTAGATCGTCATGGTTTTATTTTTAATTTTAATAAGAATGGATTGTTGCTTTTTGTTGTTAGCTTCGCGTATTGTTGTAGGTATTATTATTGCTCAATTTATAAATACTTATTGCTGCATGAAAAAAGCTTGGTTTTCCATTCATGGAACTCGCAACCCGCGGAAATCCATAGCAAAGTAGTGAGAAACTTTCCAGGACTTTGTTAAAGCATCATGAGAAGTTTGGCGCCCCTGGGTTGGTTTCGCCTTTGTAGCGATTATCGCCAATATACACGCAGACAGACAGACACACGTTCACTTAATTGATTTGAACACATTTCTTATTAATAACTTCTTATTATTGCCGTTCGAATCCTTCTTGGTCTTGAGTTTAAACTCTTGTAGAGTTACTTCTACTTATAAGTAGTATTTGAATGAATCATGTAAGTTCCTTAATTTAATGTAAAAATTAATTGAATAAAATTTAAAAAAATTAAAAAATAAAATAATAATGATGATGAAAGTCACTTTTTTTGTCCACAATTTTGGGTTAGATGGTATCACTTTTGAGGTCTAGATGATGTCCAAATTGATGTCCAAATTGGTGCGAGCTTTTCTGATGATTTTCCACTGATGATCCAGTTTTTAGAACACAAGATTTTTAAGTTGAAATCCAAAAATAAGTATTTTTTTTTTTTTTTTTTTTTTTTTTTACAAATTTACCAATGACGTTTTCAGGGAGAATTCTTCCCCCTATCTTCAGTTTTTTTTTAATGATAATAAAGCAATAATAAACATACACAAAAAAAAACAGTTTGAAATAATAATTTAAATTAACAAAGTGAAAGAAAGTTGATTGAGAATAAGTTTCTTCTACTTAGCTTATGGTTTTATTAGTGATTTAAGTTTATGGATATCTTCTTCTCGTTCTACGTTCCTGTTGTTGTTACGTTTTATTGGCCTAGTCGTTTCCCCAAGTCAATTTTTTTTTCTCAGAAATCGAGTAAAAACTCACGATTTGAGAAGATGTGTTGAAATTTTGAACAAAAAAATTCCGTCTGGACTTAAGTAGGTATGCGACCAATTTTGCGTAGCTAACTCCTCTGAAACGACAAAGAGCAGAACCACGGATGAAGGAAAGCATCCTTCATCTATGTCAGAACCATAATAGCGAAAGGAGAACCAAATTGTGTCTTGACGTATTTGTTATAAAAATTGATTAAACTTACTTTAGAGATTATCAATTCTTTATTTTCAAACTGAAGAAATAGCTGTAGCGTTTATACCAGCGGACAAAACTCGATAAATTTGACATGTATGGACTCCTCACATCGAGACGAATGATTTTTCTAAATGAATTGTTTGACTCTGATGAGCCAGTTTTCAGAAATAAAGTTTTTTCTGACCCTCCCCCTCCCTTTTCATGACAAAGTGGGAGGCCTTGCGAATGTAGCACCATTTCAATTTATTTGCTCCAAAATACATTTAGTTGTTGGATCATAATTAGGATGGGCTAAAACGTGATGACTTTTACATTTTTAGCCCATCCTAACTATGATCCAACAACAAATAGATGAGATGGCTTCTCATTTATTCCTATCTGTAAAAAGATTTTAGGATAACTGATAATCATTGTTTGTATGAGTTTTTCCGAAAGGCTGATAAGAGGAGATGCGGGAGTGATAATGTCTAAATTCTCCTTTAAACAGGATTTTTAACAACCAGATTTTCATCCATTAATTACGGGTTCTTTACGGATTTATTAGGAGCTTTAGCTAAAAACCTATTTTTAAGAATCAGTACCGGATTTAGGTTTGATGGGGCCCCAAGCTATTGAAGTAATGGGGGGGGGGGAGCTATATATGGGCCTTTAAGTTTAATTCAAGTTTTTGGGGACCCTAAGAGAGTGGGGCGCTAAGCTAAAGCTTGTAAATCCGGCGCTGCTAAGAATGCAAATTTGGTCAGCCATTCGCACGAAAACTTGAAAACGGATTAACTTTTTCAAACTCTGTTTTCAGAAATAGGACCATGAAGGTCTTATAGCTCTGCTGTATCAACTTTTCAGGCTTTTTCGTGGACCCCTACAAGTCGATGGTACGTGCTCTAACGCAGGGCCGTAGCCAGGACGTTATCTGGGGGAGTGGGGGTGGGGGGCGATTTTCAAAAATTCCGGACCTCTTTTTTAGTGGCAATTATACGTTGGACCTTTTTCGATATTGGGGAGGCGGACCTTTTCCCATAATGGGTTGGTCGTCGCCCCCCCCCCCCCCTCAAGATTACGGTCCTGTAACGGTGACTGTTAAGAATGCCAAGACAATGACATTCTTTATGATAATATTACAATCGATCCCTTAAGAATGAATAAAATGTTACTTTCTGTTTATCTTTTTAAACATTGTTTACTGTTGAGCACTTGCTCGTTTCGTTTTAACAACAAATTCATTCAAATTGCTCGAATAAACTACAAGGAAAATGAAACGAAACTAAAAAAAAAAAAATAATAATAAAATAAAATAAAATAAAATAAAAAGGAAATTAAAGTTTTGTAAGCATATTGATCAACTTGTTGTCTAGTCATTATTGTACGTCACGTATATTAAGCAATGTTTCATGTAAAAAAGAAAATAATAATAATAATAATAATAATAAATAAATAAATAAATAAATAAATCATTATCATTATTATTATTTATACACACATAAATAACTTAGGCAAACCCTCAATGGCCAGTATGGACATAACCGAAAACTAGGTCATTGAGAGATACCCGCAATAAGTAACATTTTCATATAACACAAAAAATAGGTAAACAAAACAATAAACAGTAAAAAACTAAATAATAAAACAATCAAATAAGGTTACTAAATAAATAAATAAAGTGAGTACAAACGGATGAGTCAATTCATCTATTCATTTTCTCATAATAAAAACTTGTAAACATTTCTAGAATGAAATGTAAGAGGGTGTAAAGAAAAGCTGATATCTTTTTATATTTTTTGAGGCAGCGTTCGAGAAAAAGGACAATTTAGGGTAACAAATGTTAAAAAAAGTTATTACAATGACTATTGTGTCACAACTAGAATGTTTACTAGATTTTTTCCCCTTGGTAGTTTAAAGAGAAAGTGTCTCACTCACTTCATTATTTATTTATTTCCAATGTTTGATTTCCAGGCTTCACCGTTTGTCCCAAAAAATCCTCTTGTTACTTTATCATTCTTGGATACACTCTCTCTTGTGCTATGGCGTTATTTTCTGGGGATCTACCTCATCTTATAATATGAAATGTCTTTTTAAACTACAGAAGTGGATTTTACGTACCTTGTTAAAAGTCCCCAAGACTATTTTAGTCTCTTTCTTATTTCCCGTATTACGCATTCTAACTATTTATATCCAAATATGCTCTTTTACTTATAAAATTCTCAATTCTCAACAGATCGTTTCTACCCCTTTAAGTTACAATTGGTTCAAGGTAGGCACAATTATTCAACTCGAAATGCAGGTGAATTTTATATTCCAGTTAATAAACGTAACTACCGTAACAGATGTACACTCCATGCCAAAAGTTTAGACGCAATATTTTTTTGTGTGAATTTTCATAAAATCAATTGGCTGAATGATGCAAAATCTTTATGTCAAAAACCTCTTTTTACAATAAAGAAGGTAACATAAAGTTAACAAAATATTTATTTGTTAATGAATTACAAAACCCTCGTGTACAAATGTCATCAAATTTATATGCGACAAAAATTTAGTCGCATGACTGAAAAAATTCTTACAATAAACAAAAATTCGTAATAAATAAGTGTTTAATAATGTGTACTTCCCCCCTGCTTAGTAATGACCTCCAAAATACGATCTGGTAATGATTCGTAGAGATTTTTAACTCTTTTTGGTCAATTTCTGCAACTGCTGATTTGAGTTCTTCAACATCAGAATATTGCTTCCCATTTGCATAAACCTTTCTTGCTAATGTTCCCCAGATGTTTTCGATTATATTTAGGTCCGGAGACTTCGCAGGCCAATCAACATGTCGAATGTTGTTATCTTGATACCACTGTTTCACAGAGTTTGCTGTATGGATAGCAGCATTGTCATCTTGAAAAACCCACTTGGGTCCAGTCAGTTGTCGTCCTCTTCTCAATATATTATTGATTCATCTTTGTGGTGCAAATGTTTATTTCACTTTTCTTCTTGTATCCTATGGCTGCCCAAATCATGATTCCACCACCACCGTTTTGGCGTGCACTCATTGTGATTTCTGATTTTCTTAAATCGTGCCATTAGTAATGGAAACAGTCAGGCCCATCTAAAGTGAACCTTTCTCATCAGAAAAAATTACATTTCGACGTTCATTTATCTATGACATGTGTAGTTTGCGAAATCCAAACGAGCAGTTTTATGCTTCATAGTAAGTGGTGGTTTGGACTTCATTTTCTTGAGGGTGAGAACAGGTGTTGATGTCAGAACCCTTTGGATGGTTCTTAAATGACCCTGGATGCCAGCTTTTCTACCTATTTCAGCCGCTGATGATGCAAAGTTACTTGTAATGCATCGAATCAGCCATGTTTGCCTGTCTGACAATACTTTTGGTCTTCCAGATCTTGGTTCCTTTCCATATTTATCGGATTTTTAAGAAAATTTCGAATAACATGTTCACTTCTTCCTATTCTTTTTGCAATTTCTCGATTAGACAGAGCTTCACCTTTATAAGCAAGAATTGAACCAATTTCTCTTTCCGTTAATTGTGATCTTTTTCCCATAATTAATTCTGACTACAAAAATAATGTGCATAATTAACGTAATTAATCATGACATCTCTTGAACCTTATAATTTTATAATAAATTGAAAACACCTTAAGAATTTGAATATTATGTTGTTGTAATGAATATTTTCAATGGCGTTTTAGATTTTTGACAGATCAGAAATCCTCTTCTTTGCAAATGAATTTTTCGTAAATACTTGAGAGGTATATTCCTACCATTTTACCCGACATCTTCATGGTATTGTCGTCACGCCTCAGCAAAAAAATTTGCATACAGTTAGAGTGTTCGGTTATTTAGAAAATCAGAAAAAATATACTGCGTCTAAATTTTTGGCATGGAGTGTATCTGTATAATTGGAGTAAAGTATTGAGCACCTTTAACAATTCGTTCATCGGCTTCTTATGGCATTTTTCGAAGAGCCTTACAAAATTTCGTCTTTACTAGCAATGTTATTGAATCATGCTAAGTCCTTTTAATTTTCTGTTTGACTTTTTTGCGTAGTTGTCAATTATAGTATAACATGATTATAGGTTAATCAACAAGTTATTTTTGAACTTTGAAATTTCAATAATTCATTTTATAAGATTAAATTCAATGTAACGCTTGATAAAGGCATTTTTAAAAAAAATCAAGCATAATTAGAAAAAACATAATATAAAAGAAAAATTTGACTTATCCTCAAACTACCATTACAAACAGGCAAAAGGGGCCAAAGTTAAGTAAAAAAAAATTACCCCTCAAAATTGATAAAAGAAATTTAGAATTGCTTAGACATTCAAAAGAAAGATTGAAGGAAAAACAAAAAAAAAAAAAAATGACAAAATTTTGAAAGGTTAAAGGGTCCTGATAAAATCATTAACAAAAGCCCCAATGGGGTTGACTTAGCACACTGCAGACAGAAAAGGGATGGACACTCTTTAACAAACTGTGATGCAGGTCTACTTTTGATTTTGCCAAGTGATCTCTTCTCCGGTAGAAAACCCCATCTTTCAATTTCATAATGTTACCTCAAGACCCTTTTCTGGCTGCGGTGTGCTAAGTCAACCCCATTGGGGCTTTTGTTAATGATTTTATCAGGACCCTTTAACCTTTCAAAATTTTGTCATTTTTTTTTTGGTTTTTCCTTCACTCTTCCTTTTGAATGTCTAAGCAATTCTAAATTTCTTTTATCAATTTTGGGGGGTAATTTTTTTTTTACTTAACTTTTGCCCCTTTTGCCTGTTTGTAATGGTAGTTTGAGGATAAGTCAAATTTTTCTTTTATATTATGTTTTTTCTAATTATGCTTGATTTTTTTTTTAAAAAAAAATGCCTTTATCAAGCTTTACATTGAATTCATTTTATACATATCTGATTTATAACTGTTCACACAGTACTGCAATGAATCTAATTTATAAATTTAAGTTAGTGGAACTATTCCGCCTTCTTGTTTGCCCTCGTTTGTTCTTGTTTCTTTTAGTTATTATTTTTTTCTTTTTTTCCGGTTGTTCTGCACTAACCCACATTCTAATATTAATTATTGTTTTCTTCAGAGCCCACTGGGACCTAACACGTCGGTCTATGACCACACCGGACCCAGTTGAGCTCTATTGTAATCTCTTAACAATTTATTAAAAAGAAAATAAAATTGTGATGAAGTGATTTTCAACTTATTATCACTTCGTTAGCAGTCCTTCCTAAGAAGGGTGCCAACAAAAAAATAAAAGGGAGAGGGATCGATTTTGATATGCGTAAAGAGGTTTATTTACAAAACAAATAGACAAGATAAATACAAAGTACAAATAGATACAATTATATAGATAAAATGAAGCAGATACAGAATAGGCAGTAAACAACAAGTAGCTGCCTCTAGCTAAATCATCTAAATGACAACTGTATGATCCGGTATTACTTAGCACCAGTCTAAACAAACAACTCCCAATTACTTATCACATCAAACCTAAACAAGGGACAAGGGAAGCCCTGTGTGCATACAGGTTACATACACGAACCTAAAATCGTGTTCCCAAAAGCCTCAAAAGGGGTTGGATAGTGCAAGGGGATACCAAAGCCAACACACTGGATCCTACACCAGAGGGCTACCAAAACCCGAACCAAAACGGGACAAATCCACCTCTACAACTAAACCAAACACCCACCAGGCAACCAAATCAAGTACCCAGCATGCACACAACAAAAACCAAACCTTCCCCAAAACAATATAAAAGTTTAGCTACCCACTGTGCTAAGAATACCTTCACATAAAATTGCCTTACAAAATCATCCAATAAAAGACAAATAAAATGGTAGATTGAAACAAGATCAAAATAGAGGCAAGCAGAGATGACACAAACTAGCGCATAACTAAGCCAAAGATTCTCCCCAATAAAACATAAGATAGATAGTCACACCTAACATAGGGACACAATAATCACACCGTGCAATCTGGTCACTGACATGGAACTTCCGCCATGTAACACAAAGAAAATAGGGCATGGTCGCTACAGTGGTAATCAAAGCCAACCTACCGGATCCAACACCGGCAACATAGAACCCGAAATCCAGTCCGAACAAATGGGACTAGCCATTCAAAATAACGGGTCTACACATCCACTGCCAACAAGCCACAATACCAATGCCCCTACACAACACCAGTACCAAGATTGCACAAAAACCTAAAAACCCCAAACAATCCAAAAAAGAAGGCTGCTTAGCTACCCCATGCGCTAGTAAGCAAAATCTACTGAATGCTCCACTATTGATCTATACAAAAATAATACAATCCAACTACAGCAATTCAATGATGCTATAATCATTAATAACAGTGCTTAATCCAAGTTGGCTAATCCAACCACAACATAACAAGCTATTCTAAACTTAAAGTTACATCGCACTTACAATAATACAATCTCATAATTCATTCATAAATTAATCTCCCTAAGCTATTACAAAATCCAAAATCAACTATCAAATGAATAACTTATACTTCGATCTACTTCTCATTCATAACATTCAAAATACAGATAAGTCACAATTCTGCCATACTAATAAACTTGATAGTTCTAAACAATTCCCTGATAAGAATACAATAAAGCAGACCTTCACAATCCGAAGTTAACAATTTTACAAACTATAAAATTAAATTCAATCCATAGCTGTCTAAATGATACTAAACGTTTTTTTTTTAACACTTCAAAAGATTACAATCAAAAGCTCCCTCTAATCACAGCATAAATCCTATTAAATCCAATCCCGCTATAATTCCTATCCACAATCCAAATTTCCAGAACTATCACTATCACTAAATTTCTCTTAAGCTTTATACTAGATCCCAACATAAAGAAACGAATAATCTAAGGACATCAATAATACAATAAATTACCACGTGGTTTTTCTCTTTCCGTAAATGAAAGAAGGTTAGGCCTAACCATCGATTACAAAATACAGGAACCCAATCCGGGCAGTACGACTATTCCCGGGTTGCAGTCATCTGCTTCGGCATCGTCGTCTTCTTCCTCCTGGTCTTCCATCTTAAATGGGTCTAGCTGGATTCGTCTCTGGATCAGGAATCTCATGAATGCTGCTGCCGACCCCCTTTTTATACTCCAGGCAAATCCCGCAGAGAATCATGGGATCGCCCTCTAGTGGTGAACCTGGAATTTCTCATTCAACTTCCGGAATCGAAAGTGACAACACAGTTGGAGAAGGAATCGAAATTCGATCCTCCCAGCATGCATTGCCACAGCCAAAAACAGCTTAATCACAAAATAGTTCAAAACCTAATAAATCTGATTAATTGAATTCAAATTCTTAACTATTATAATTTTTACACAACAAGTACAATGATTCTTTAAGAAATACAGATTCAAAAGACAACCTTTTGACTTAAAATCATAAGAAATAGGCCTCGACGGGCGATAGGCCTAACGGCCGAATGGCAAACTTCGCTATCACAAGAGGAGGTTTTGTACCCATGGGGGGAAAAAGGTATCACGATATCCTAAACATTCATAGGCTTAAGATTGATCAAAAGAAACATATTCAAAAAAACAAAATACTTTTGACACCAGAAGGTGGCATGTAGTCCTTTTCTAAGGGAGGACTACTGTAACCCTTTACAGATAAGAACAAAATAATTAAACAACAAAGTGACTATGTCACAAAATAATGAAAATTTATTTATTTTAATTCTAACCCAAGACTTGTTTAAAGTTGATCAATCAATGAATAAATGTATGCGTCAACTATGTTTATGAGGACGTTTATGGTTATGACAATGAGGAAGTTTCCCCATCCACCCACTCTTCTTTCATATGAATGTTTTAGCAAAAGTACCTAAAGGCTCCTGGTTTTAGACGACATTCAAAGGAATAAAAAAAAAAAAGCAACACATTCAATCCATAATTTATACTGATACTCTTGGAGCATAAGGAGTAGTTTTTATATTATTTTATTGTAGCACTTTGTAGTTTAAACACTTTTCCATCTCTCCAAAATGTTTGGGCAGCAGGCGCCGCATTATCCTTCCTCTTGGGCTTTCTTCGTTCGTTCGTTTGCGTGCTCGCAGCAGCAGTAGCAAGGCAGGCAGGCAGGTGGGTTCGCCGTGACGTTTCCGTCGTCGGCCACGCGTCGTCGCTGCGGTGGCTTGGGGTGGCCGACCAATGAGAGCGTTACAGCGCAAACCCTGGAACCATCTTCTGTGGAAGCCACGTTGTTTCTTGCCATTTCACCGGGTCGTGATCGAACGCAGCGTCTCTGTCTATAACGAAATGTGGAAATTCGTGGCCTTTTCTTTTCTCTTCGTTGCTACTTTAGCCAGCGATGTCCTCGAGTTGACTGACTCGGACTTTTCCGACAGAATTAAAGAGCACGACACGTGTTTAGTCGAGTTTTACGCGCCCTGGTAAGTCGCCCAACATTTCAGGTTGTCGTCAATTAAAAATCCCATCTGACGTTGTAACCTCTCAAGCCCCCACATTGAGTAATAAGAGGAGCAGTAGAAAAAGGACCACCCTCTTCTCTTTCTTCTGTTTTCTCTTTATTAGTTTCCCCGTTTCCCTCCCTTTCCTCCGTCTTCATTAAACAAATCTCTTTTCTTACGCTCATGTGTCGTATTTTGTGACATTCGTGGAAAGGAATCCATTTGATCGCCTGCCTCAGATAAATTGATCTTTTCTTAAAACGAGTGTCATCCTGTGTTGACAATCGCCACTTTTTCTCCTTCTTTGATCAAAGGACGAAATCGAGAAAACTCAATCTCGATTTTGTGCATCACTTCTTGCTTGCTCTAATTGGGAAAGACACAAAATCGAACAGAACGTCGAATGGTTTCTTGCTACTCATTTTGAGTTGTTTTTTATTATTATTATTATTTGTTTTTTTTTTTAATTTTGTGTTACAGGTGTGGACACTGTAAACGTTTAGCGCCAGAATATGAGAAAGCAGCCACGATCCTTAAAGACAATGATCCACCCATTCCACTCGCCAAGGTAATTCCAAGTTGTTGCATTTCCCTTTGCTTGCACGTCAGACTGAGCAGCAAAAGGAAGTGGGGCGGCAGCCCACCGTCATCACCCACGTTTGGCACACAGATTGATCTTTGAATTCTCCTCTATCTCCAGGTCGATTGTATAGAGTCTGGAAAAGAAACCTGTTCCAAATTTGGAGTATCTGGCTACCCGACGTTAAAAATCTTTAGGAACGGCGAATTTTCGCAAGAATACAACGGACCGAGGGAAGCGAGTGAGTATCACCTCAGCGTAAAGAAGTTTCTCTGGAATTGGGGAATGCCAGTTAAAAGAAACCTGCACGAATCTTGCTCGTTTAGCTGCAATCTCAAAACGTGCCTCTTTGACACGTCGAGTTGTTGTACGAGGATTATTCGATAGACACGCGTTTGGACTGCGCAGCTGTGACTGTATCTCCAAGATGACGGAAAGCTCTCGTTTATTTGCATTGTTTAAGCACTAGTGATGCATCTGTCCCATATATTTACACATATGCATTTTTCTAAGAGTTGTAATTGTTGGAAGACTGCATTGTTTGCAGTAGACAATCCCGTCCAAAGATAATCTACGAGCTCTTATTCAGTTTTTGGTTGCTGAAGGGGGTCAATCAATGGAAATTTTTACAAGAATGAAAGCTGGATATGGTGACCAATGTTGCAAGAAATTTTGAGAAGGAAAGGAATCCTCGAAAGATTTGGCCCGTCCAGGACCAGTTTTCTGATGAAAATGCGAGACGGTTGGAACATCCACCTTACGGTTCCAATTTGTCCCCATGTAATTTCCTTGTCTTTGGCCCGCTAAAACGGTCATGGAAAGGGCAGCAGTTCAATTCTGATGCTGACGTAGAGTTTGCGTTACGCAATGGTTCCACCAAAAACTGACGGATCTTGGATCAATGGGACATATGCCTTAATGTTCAAGGAGATTTCTTTTAATTCTTTGAAATTAAATGAGACTTGTGCATTAGTTCAATTCTTTGAATAAAAATTGTTTCCCTGCTGTAAACATGTTTCTATTGAACAATCCTCGTAATGTAGGAAATTAATCAGCCCAAGGAAGGTATAGGCTGTTAGTGGAAACCCCGAGTTCAAAGAACCCCCCCCCCCCCCCCCGTTTTTAATTTTAGTTTTTTTTCAAACCTATTATATAGAAGATGGAAATAAACATTTCCATTTCATTCTTCTTTTTTTTTTGAATGAAATAGCACATGCCATATGTTGCAACTTGAAAGCATTAATAGTTTCTATACTGATCACTACTGCCACTGGGTAATCTGGCCTGAACTTCATCTACATGTAACTTAGATCTTTCTTAGAGAAATCTGTGCAAATGTATCAAATTTCAGTTTTTAACATACACATGCAGGGGTGGGGGGATGAGTCAAAAGTCTGTTACCTTCCTCCGATCTTGGATTCAAACATGCCCGATGGTTATAGTTAAAGTTTCCCGTTTCTGTGGGGGCTGCGACTGTATAATTGCACGGATAGTATAGTGATGAAATTTTGTGTATAGGCTATGCAGAGTATGGGAAAGAGTTCCAATGGAAAATTTATTAGTGCATACAGTTACAACCAGAGGAAAAAGTGGTGCTGCAAGATCATACACAGACGGTAGTAATGCACTACTGGAATGCTGTTAGAGGACTGTTCAATATGAGCACCCTCTGCATCGATGACATGGTGGAAGCAACATGACAAATGATGTTGGCTTTCAGTTCATGCAAGGTCTGTATGTCTCCATGATAAAAACGATCCTTCAGGGTTCCCTGCCAGAAGTCATGTGAATTATGATCTGGTGAACTGACAGTACACATAACTCCCCTGTCTCTTTGAATTTCTGCATTACCTCTCGCCGTCATGGGTCTCGTTCGCGATCGCTTCACACGCCGATATTCTCGCTGTGCTGTTGCACTATTGCTGCTGTTCTGGTAATAGTTTCACCAGGAGCGCACGTTATTTCTTTCCCAATGACATGGTAACCTCTGCAGATGGGTTGTTCCCAGAAGCATTGCGCTTTTGTATACGGCGCCACTATTTCCCCTGGTGGCAACCGTATGGGCTAATAAATTTTCTGTCGGAAATCTCTTCCCCATGCTCTGCATAGCCTATCCATGCAATAACACTGTCTGTAGCCCGTGCAGAAGTGGGGTACTTTGATTATAATCACTCGAGAGAGATGTACATTCCATTATAGGTAATGAATAGGGCTAATACAAATCGCATCTTCTAAACCTTAAGCATACTTGCCAACTTTTCTGCATCTGGCAGGAGAGACTCGATTTTTAGACTGATCTCACACCCTTCTAGGTTATGGAAATAAAATAATTGAAAATTCCGAATTCCATACGGAATTTCTAGTTTACGATCACAATGCCGAGAACGAATTGGGTAGCAAAAATAGCACTGTTGACCACTCCTTCATAGTAGCTTCGCATTCATGTTACAGAGAACATACCACTAAGTCATTTAATTTCAAAAAGGCTGTGCAAAATAGTAAACAAGAATAATTAAAAAATTACAAATTCCAAACGATATAAAAAGAGCTACCGGTAAGAATTTCCTTGTATTAAGGACCCAAGAAAAGGCCCAAATTAAGCGTTTTGCCCAATGTGTAGTGACTTTTATCTCACATGGTGGTAAGTCCGACATCACGAAGCATATTAAAACAAAAAAAAACTTGAGGAAAATTTTCCAATAATTGGAAGAATAGGCCATTAAATTGCAACGTTTGAAGTGACAGTGCCACATAAGTTGAAGTGCTGTTTACGTAGTTTATTGTGGAACGTAATTTTATTTAGTCTACTTCGTGTATAACCTTCATAATCCAGTAGATCTCCCTATTTTTCACTTTTTGAATGTTGTCAACTATGCTTAAGAGATATAAAACTAATAAATTTAAACTGGAGATAATGCTCCAAACATGAAGGAAAAAAATGGACAGAAATATTCTGCAACGCAGATCATGGAATTTTTCTTGTTTTTGCCTTTTTAACATTTTACCTTATGCTTGTACAGGGTGGTTATAATTAAAGTGACACCATTTAGACCCTTCTAGCGGTCGTTCTGGTAATCAGATTTTGACGAAACTTGAGATATGTTATACAGACCATGGGGAAGAGAATTTTGCAATAAAAAAAAATTAGTTCGCATTTTGACCACTACGTCAAAATATGGCACATGAATAATAACAAAAACAAGTTAGAAGCTGAGAAATTTATAAAATGAGAGCATTTGTTCAATGTGCATTCCATTTGTGTCAATGACTTGTTCAAAGCGCATTATTGCATGTTCCAAAGTAGAGCGAAGGGTTTCCTGAGGAATCTCAGTGAAATGGCATGTTATGCTTGCTTTCAATTCAGGGACAGTCCGTATTCTTCCTCCATAGACATTATCTTTCAAATATTCCCACAACCAGAAGTCACAAGGGTTTAAGTCCGGTGAACGAGGAGGCAATGCAGTTGGAAAAGTTCTCGAAATCACCCGATCACCTCCAAAATGAGCATGAAGCAGTTCCTTCACTTGTCGTGCAATGTGGGGTGCTGCACCATCTTGCATAAAGACAGTAGCGTCTAAACATTGTCTTTCTTGTAAAGCAGGAATAACTTTCTGCTGCAGAAGTTTGCAGTAACGAGCACCAGTGATTGAACATTTTCTAGTGCCTCGAGGAGTGTTCTTTTCAAAGAAAAAGGGGCCAAGAATGAAATGTGAAGTGAATCCGCACCATACAGTAATGTAATCAGAGTGCAAAAGGTTTTCATGCACAACCATCGGCTTTTCAGTACCCCAGATGCGACAGTTTTGAACATTCACTACTCCGTCTAGTGTGAAATGTGCTTCATCTGACCACAAAATGTTCCATTGCCATGCATTTTCGACGGCTATTCTAGCCAGAAACTGGCAAGCAAAATCAGTGCG
Organism: Rhysida immarginata; assembly: GCA_023313115.1. Classification (NCBI taxonomy): domain Eukaryota; kingdom Metazoa; phylum Arthropoda; class Chilopoda; order Scolopendromorpha; family Scolopendridae; genus Rhysida; species Rhysida immarginata. Next base: position 736,582 of record JAHWFO010022369.1, read on the forward strand.
TTTTTCCAGATCTTCATGAAGCAACTTTTTAATCACCTGGATCTTGTATGGATACCACTTTAAAATGGAACACAAAACTTTTTGTACCGTAGACCACGGAATAGACAAATCACGTCATACGGCTCGAGCACTTGCTGAAGAATATTGGGAAGTTGAAGCACTCTCCACTACAGCAGCAGCAACGTCTTCCACAGTCTCATTTGCACACCGTTTCCGTCCTCTCCCTGGCAGCACACCCAACTGACCAGTTTCTTCAAATTTCGTAATCATCTTTTTTAAACCATTAATGAACATAGACCCATTTTGCAAGTCGATATTCTCTTAGTGCAGCAGAAGCATTATTGCAGTTCTGGTAAAACAACTTCACCAATAAAGCTCTATCCTTTTTAGCTAAAGCCATCGTCATTTAATTTCACTGTCATTTTAAAGCTTTTCTAATTTTACATCTCATTTGCATAACGTCTCTGAGTAAAAATTCTCAGATAGTTTCTTACATGACCAGCGCCATATTTTGACATAGCGGTCAAAATTTGAACTAATTTTTTTTATTGCAAAATTATCTTCTCCATGGTCTGTATAACATATATCTCAAGTTTCGTCAAAATCTGATTACCAGAACGGCCACTAGAAGGGTCTAAATGGTATCACTTTAATTATAACCACCCTGTAGAATCTTCTCCAGTTTAAACTTGTTACTTTTGTATGAGTCTTTATCAGCTTTCTGATAGTTTGGAAAGGAGGAATTCCCAATCTGTGAGCAGGATGCCTGGCTTATTATTGGGCTTCCACTTTAATTACCTTATAGCCTTTAAGACTACATCTGTTTTTCTTAATGAGACTTTTGTCAGTTTAATACGCTAAGAAATTTGAGCAAAAGATTAAATTTTTAAAGTAAAGATATTGCAGGATTCTTGAAGGCTTCCTCCAAATAGCCAAAACTTCAGTATTGCCGATGGAGTGTTTATAATTATGGACCTTTATGTCGTTCTCTTTAGATGGAATCGTTAAACACATGGCAGCTCAAGTTGGACCGAGTTCCAAGGAATTAAAGGGAGTTAAAGAAGTAGAAGCGTTCCTTGAAAAAGAGGAAGTTTCAATCATTGGTTTCTTCGAGTCGGAGGATGCTAAATTGAAAACTACATTCCAAAAAGTGGCTGACAAAATGCGAGAGAGTGCAAGATTCGGCCATTCATTGAATCCAGATGTACTCAAAAAATATGGCTTCACACAGTATGTTTATTTATTTATTTATTTATTTATTTATTTATTTATTTATTTATTTTTCTATGGAAAAGTAAAACCAACTGTTTTCTGCGTGTGTGTGCGCGTTGTAGCGCGCCCTTGGGCGAGCTAACTAATCAGGATGATAGGGAGAGGGATCAGCAGTGTAGGTGGTAAAGAATCAATTAACTATCGTGTAAACGAAAATTGAATACACATTTATTTCTTCCATCTAACAAACAAAATTAATCATTACAGTGCCCACAAAAATATCAATCATTACATATCTTATTGAATGTTTAAACGATTCTTTGGCACTCATTGAAATTCATTTTTAAATTGATTCATTATAATTGTTATCACTTTCAAAAGAGTTCTCAATAGAGCTTAAAATTGGGCTATTCAATTAGGTCTAGAATGGAAGAGTGAAATCTCTCCCAATAACAAAATTAACAATAACCAAGTTCTATTTTTAAACTAATCATAAAAGAGTCACAAATGCTCGAAGGTGTCTATCAACTTGACCTTGAATTGGCATAGAGTTCTCATGTTCCGCTTCAACATTCGGCATCCCACTAATTGATATCTATCGTATTCATTCGAGTTGGACTTCTCAGTAAGGGGGGGGGGAAGGAGCAAAGAAAGGAGGAAAGGACAGGACGAAGGAAAAGTTAGTATCGGGAAAACCCACCCATTACCTGCCGACAATTCAGCTTAACCACAATGATCATTCGCTGAGGACGTTCACTGGAGCTGCGGCAACGTCCGGACTTCCAAACAGCTATACAGGTTGCCAATTGTTGCTGGCCCAGTGGTTGAGCAGTGAATTGACAAATTGACAAAAATAGAACAACAAAAAAACAAACTCCAAATAGCGTAAACCATGTGCTATTTTATAATTGATAATAACATATTTCGGTAATGATACTCATCTATTCTCGAGGCGAACAAACTTCGATTTCAGAGCGCCGCTGGCGTTCTGCAACCATTCCTGGATTATCTCGCCGAAAAGGCTTCCCAGGAGAAATTCTAGAGTACGGAGTAAGGCGTCGTTTCCGCCAATTTGCATTCCTTCTACTAGGTATCATCAAGTCCGACTTCACCGACTACAATCTCTTTTCATTTTCAAAAAGGACTTCTTCCCTAACGGAAGGCAAAAGTTTTACACCCGAGCCTCGTCGTTCCAATCCTAATACTGAATTTTTCTCCGCCCTCTCGCGGAAAGGAAAAAAAAAAAACGAAAAACGCACTCTCGCACTTTAACATTTTTGTCATTGTTTCTCATTGTTGGCAAGCGTGTTCCACAACAATTCAAATCATCACATTTAAGAAACTATCGATAAAATGTCTCTTCTACTTGTATTTATTGGCGAATAATTTTCCTAGCAATAATATAATCGTAACAGATAGTTTTCTAAAGGATGAATCACGATCACTATACAGCGGAAAAATTAAGCCGGGGCGTTATAGCGTGTGTGTGTGTGTGTGTGTGTGTACAATTTCTTCTAAGTGTGGAAGAAGGTTTTTCTGATGCAAATTATTAAAAGAAAAAGCTTCGTCACTTCTGTCACAAAAATACACTTCTGTCAAATACATATAAATAGCTATGCCAAACATATAAAAAATAAAAATAATAAGTTGAAATTGTACAAATTGATAGCGACATCAATAGAAAATTGCTTGAACTAAAAAAACTGTTATGTGAAATACGAGGGTCAGTCAAATGAAAACCGGAAATATTTTTTTACAGACAGAATGGGAACAAGTACATTATTTTTCAATGTAGTCCCCTTGCTTTTCGATGAATTTCTGGCTTCATAGTAGAAATATAGTTTTGGAAATTTCGTGATGAATGAATGAATGAGTCTATACATTTTCGCTCTTTTATATAATAGTATAGATTATAGTTTTGGAAAGTGTATTGAATTGCCTGGAAAAGTTTTGGAAAAGTCATGGAATTTTATGTTCCTTGAAGTGTATGACCCTGCATTACAATGATTACCGCAGTTTTCAGTAAGTAATAGGCAGGGGAAAAAAAATAGTTAAAAAAATAAATCACTGCTACATATTATAAAATGTTAATATTATTTAATCTTCTGATAATAAATGCAATGAAGCTACCATTTAAAAAAAAAAAAAAAAAAAAAATTGGGGGGGGGGGGGGGGGTGCGTATTATATACCGAAAATTACAATACTTTAAATAAATTCAACAAAAAAGGACAGGCATGCTGAAAAAGGGCAGGGTGCCGAGCCCTTCTGTATCCATCCAAATGCAATACTGCTAATCTGTATTAGTGCGATTAAGAGTTCACCATTAGCATTCTTAGGATTGATTTACTTTTTCAGTTAAATGTCCCTTCCAGCATACAAAACTAGCATTCCTTGTCTTTTTAATAAAGATTTTGGATGTTTACACAAGAATACTTTAATCCAGTCATTAATTCATTTGTCATTCAGCAGTAGGCTTATGCAGTGAAGCCACTGCCCCCCCCCCCCCCCAATCTAAATTTGGAAAAAAAAGAACATCTCTTCTGATAATCAGGTAAATACAGTATATTCAAGTAATGTAGGGAAATAAAAGTTTTTCGAGATATGAAGGTTCGACGACAGTGTTTGATACATGATGTGATTGGATTGGAATATCTTGAAATTATTTGCATTTAATAAAATATGTGATAGATATAAAGAAATTGAGATTATTTCAACTGATATTGGAAAATTATTTTGCGTTTTAGGGATGTTGTGTTGTTCAGGCCAAAACATCTGCAAAGTAAATTTGAAGACCATCACGTCAAGTACGATGGGGATAAGAGTGACAAACAAGAACTTGAAGAATTTATAAATAAAAACTTGTAAGACGCATTTGTTTTTATTACTAAATAGCAGTAGCAGTTTTAACTCGAGTTTTTGAAAACTTGACTATTTTTCTTACAGCCACGGTTTGGTCGGCCACAGAACGAGTGACAATTCGAATCAATTTTCGGCTCCGTTGATCGTTGCCTACTATAAAGTCGATTACGCCAAAAACACCAAAGGTACGTTAGGCAAAGATTATAGAAAAATGTTTCGTGAATAAATGGCGTTTAAATTTGTAACGTGGTAGTTTGTCTTTTAAAGGTACCAATTACTGGCGAAATCGTATAATGAAAGTTGCATCGGGCTTTAAAAATCGTGCCACCTTTGCAATTTCTAATAAGGACGAATTCACTCACGAATTAACGGACTATGGCTTCAACTACGTCACTGGGGATAAACCTGTCGTTGCCGCACGAAATTCTAAATCTGAAAAGTTTGTCATGGAAGGCGAATTTTCGTAAGTTCACAGTTTACGTAAGTTCAGTTAATCAGTTACTCCGATTTAGTTTGTTGACGTGGAACCTTTCCGTTTCAGAATGGAGGGCTTTGAAAAATTCGTTAAGGACTTCTTAGATGGTAAACTAACTCCTTATCTAAAGTCAGAACCTGTTCCCGAGAAAAATGACGAGCCTGTCAAGGTTTGTACAATCGTCACGCTATTATCCCATAATATTGTTGTGCATTGAATGTATATATAAGAGTAGAAAATATTTCATAGTGCTTTGAAATCTGTTTCATTTCAGGTTGCTGTGGCTAAAAACTTTGATGATTTAGTGAAAAATAGCGAAAAGGATGTGTTGATTGAATTCTATGCTCCCTGGTGTGGTCATTGTAAGAAGCTAGCACCAGTTTACGATGAACTAGGAAAAGCTGTAAGTAATCCGTACTTAATAAATTATAGGTAATGTAAAACTAGGTTTTAATGGAGCTTGATATATTCCTATCAGAACATGCTTAAGAAGGAATTCCTTGCTTAATAAGTGGTATGAAAAAAGAAAGTTTGAACTTTTCTTTGAGCATAAGGTTTTGTTAGCACAATTCTGTCAGTGCTGTAGAGTAGGCATTAATAAAAACGTCCAGACCCTGGCTTCTAAAGTTTAAATTTAAGTTCATGGGTGATAAATTGGTTAACAAATGATTATTTTATATCCTATTACTTAGACCTCTATAAACTTTTGAGAAACACTATAAATAGCAAGAAGAAGAGCTTTATGCTTTGTTTTTTAAATATGAGCATATGTTGGGAAGGTTAGGATGACTTAGTTTTGGCCATCTTTACTTGACAATTCAACTGCATTAACGTTAGGGAAGTTGCACGGAGGAATATGCATCAGCCTCATGTTTGTGGGTTAAAAACCGAGTAGAGAACAAACTGTAGGTAGCTGTCTCTTCTGTTCTAAGTGATTAACTTATTGATTTTTCTATTGAAAAATGGAAGGAAAATTCTGCTACCTGGATTCGAACCAGGAACCTCGACTGTCGTGGTCAGTGCCTCTACCAATTGGGCTATCGCAGACACCTGGACAGCCATGCTGTCACAAAGTGTCTTGAAGAAACCAAGTTGTCACAATTGAAAGACCAAAGGGAGACAGGCACCCAGCTCGTAGATCGATACTTTCTCCTACCCAACCATCAGAAAGTTTGATGGGTGCCCATCAATAATTTCATCAAATAAAATCATTACCTGATGTTTGCAGTTCTTCTCCAGTATATAATTAATATTTATCGTTTACTCGGATTCACATTTTGGATTACACTCGCTGACCAAGAGTCATGGCACACCTGCCTAATACGTAACGTGTTGGGCCCCTAAGTGAAGGCCTTTTTATGCGCGCTTCATTTAATCGACTGAATATCATAATTAAAAATATAGAATTTATTGACTGCAAATTCCATGTTTATGCGAACTTCTGCAAATATTGTGATTAGTATTTTCAAATTTATGAAAAAGTTTGGTAAAATTCTATTCCTTTGACTTCGAAGCTGTCCTTAGATATACTGCATTTTCAAATTGCAGCACATAAAAACAGTCTATCCGTTGTCAAATGGTATGGTTCTATCCGTTTGGAATTATTTTTTAAATGAGATGCTCGTTCCAGATATCAAAATAATCAATTCAAATAGAAAGAAGAAAAATGATACATAAATTATTCAGCTCAGCTGATTTCTCTATCTAGATTATCCTTCATCTATTTCGCTCTCATTGAGCAGAATTTTGAAAAGACCAAAAGAAATTCTTTCGTATGCTGTCTTTGATCAAATAATAAAAATTAATACTCTAAAAGGGTTTAAGTTGAATTTTAATTGTTATTTTTATCGGATTACAAACTTATATCCTCATCCATTCCTGCTTATACTATGCATGGTAAGCATAGTGCTAAGTATTCATGATGTTGAGGCTACATGCAGCGCCAAATATCGTCCGCCGTAGCTGATATTCGGCAATATTCGGAAATTGACATTAATAATCCAGTTTTCTCATATTTAACTGTTAATTTTAGGGAAATGAATTATTGCATAAAATATATTAAGACAAATGACATCTAATGACACCATAAAATCAACAAGTGAAAATTCTGTGTCACTTGACCTTTAACTTTATTAAGGCATAACAATGGAGTCTTTGTATGTGCACTCAAATTGTTTTTTTCTTTTTGTGGTTTATTAATGCAAGCATCAACAGGGTTCGCGCTGGGACAAAAAATCTACGAGTCAATTTGGTTCCCAAGCCTGAAAACTGCGAGTCAAATTTCAGAAGATGCGAGTCAAATTTTCCATTCTTTTTAACTTCCATATTTTTATGTGCATCCAAACCTCTATAGTTGCTGCTGTAGGTAATTAGAAATTTAAACAAGACCGCATATGACAAAATGAAATGAGGTTAAAATGTGATGAGAAGGATATGGGGCGATGATGTTCAAAATTTAACAAGTCAATTTTGACTCGCTGGTCAAAAAATCATAAGTCGATTTTTAGCAAAAATACCCATTTGACGCGTAAATTGCGAGTAAGCGCGAACCCTGCATCAATAGTAACTTTAGGTGAATAAAATATTTCAATTTGGTGCAAAACTGTGAGATACAGGTTCAGATAGTTCCTTTTTAGTTCAGGAGATTGTGCATATAGTAAAACCTCGTTAAGAAGGTTCATGTACGTTGAGCCCTCAGTTAGCATGAACTAATTCATTCGACTTGTTTGGATCACTTGTGTATACTGTTAGCTGTATACTAGCTGTACCGCAAACTGTTTTCATGAAACTTTGTATAAACCGAACCACTTTCATTGCTTTACCCCAAACAGAATGACTGAATACCATGAACACAAGCAATCCCATGAACACGAAACCATCAGACCCAGGCCATAACCCTTTTTGGTGGTGTCTCTTGGTGGCGTGTTCAGTGGTGGTGGCATGAAAAATTCGTTACCCCAAATGAGTCGTGTTGCAATGGAAATCCTCAACTCCCCAACAATGGTGGTGGCACAGGAAATCGCGAGTTTGCGTGAAAGGTTCTACTCTGAATAGTGTAACGTGTGAAAGAAGTCTAAAGCAAGCAGTTAGAACGCGTTCATAGTAAACACATGCTATTTAAGTGATTTTTAATTTTCTATTTTCTACGACCAATTAAAGAATTCTAGATAACTTTTTAATGTGAATGTTAAATTAAATTGTGATGTTTACTTTTACTTTCATTTTGTGGTAACTATTTTAAATCGTTAAGGATTTAATGACCCTTATATGTATGTGTAGTTTGATTGCCTACTGTAGTTTGTTGATTTTGTGTTCTGTGTTGGAATGTTAAATGAGTAGGCCTAAATAAATATAAATAAGATTGTTTACATTTTTGTTCACTATTTTTGTTGATAAAACTTATAAAAATCAAATAAACGTGTAAACCCCGTTTAGACGAACAAATGTTTGTGGTAAAAAATGCTCAACTACCACAAACAACGCTTACCACAAACGGATATAGCATGCACTTACTAGTTCGTGTTACCGAGGTTTTACTGTATATACAATGCACAGTTTGATTCCAATGCGAGTTTTGTTAGTTTCACTTGTCAGCAAGAGGAGGCTAACGTGAAAGCATTCCCAATGGAAGCAGCTATTAAGCATTAGCATCTGCATGACGTTGGATGTTCACGGGAGGAAAGAGTGTATTAGGGATTTTAAATTTTGGAAAAGTATCAATCATTGCTGCTAATATTTTCTTTTAAAACGAGACTTTTGCCACTATTGTATATGAAATGTTTAGCGAAATAACTTATTTAGAGCGGCAGATATTTTTATAACTGTGACACGTTGAATTTGGTAGGGAATGGAAGGAAAATATGTTGTAATATTTCCCACGTCATTGTAGGTAACTTGATTGTTAATTTTTTCTTTTGCTGTAGATGGAAGACGAATCTAGCATAGAGATAGTCAAGATGGATGCCACAGCTAACGACGTTCCTTCGCCGTACGAAGTGCACGGTTTCCCTACGTTATATTGGGCACCTAAAGATAAGAAGGACAAACCAGTCCGATACGACGGTGGGAGAGAACTTGACGATTTTGTTAAGTACGTAGCAAAACATTCCACGGAAGAGCTACAGAATTATGACAGAAATGGCAAAAAGAAAAAAGTTGAATTATAAAAAAAAATTTTCTATACGTATATTTTGTTGTATGCAAGCAAATATTTCTAGGACGAATAATTATTATTATTATTTTTTAATTTAATTTCTTTTTTTGATTTCCCCCAGTATCTCGTCTTCAAAGATTAGCAAATTATGTAAAGTTGATTGTCTTATGTACTTCTGAAATGTGACATTTTTCTCTCCTTCATGAATCTGTTCTTTGTTTTCATTGAGAAATGTTGGAACATAATTAGAAAATAAACGATTTTTTTTTTTTTTTTAACAATTTGTTGTGACTAGGTCTAGACAAAAAATGAAGAAAAAAGAGACTGGCCTTGATATTTTATCTAAGGTCGAGTCCTTTAAAAAGTATTACCTATTACAATTGTTATGGAAGAATTTGTATACAGGGTGTCCTAAGTTGATGTATACACTAGTGATGTCCGTTGGATCCGGATCTCTGAATCGGATCTGATAATATCCGGATTCGGATCTAGAAATATCTGGGTCCGGATCTCTGATATCGGAACCGGATTTCGGATCTCTAATATCAGATCCGGATTTCAGATCCTTTTGCTGGTTGCGTATTAAGACTAATTAGGACTTAAGAGGACTAGGCTATCACTTAATAAAAGCTTTTATAAACTGCTTTCAGAAAAAGTTTGCATATACACAATTTCCTGTCTAGGATCCGATTTTCAAGTTCCGGATCTCTGATTTCTGACCAACATCTGGTTCTCGGATTTCGGACCTAGTATACACTCTTTAAAACATAACTCGGCAACGAAATGAGATTGAAACCTAAGGTGTGTTGTATTTTATTCCTTAAATTTCCTGAAGCCTGTACATGTTCAAAATGTCCACCTTCTGCCACAGTACACTCCCAACACAGATGTTGAACAGAGCGACATACCAACTGGACTATCATTGATGGAATGTTCAATCTGATCTCTTAATTCCTCAGAGGTGATTTAGGCGGGAACTCCGGAGCACTTCTCTTCGTCCTATCCATCTGTGATTGTTGGCGGTGGTGTACCAAATTCAATCCTCCAATGCCGTTGAACCTCACTTTCCAATAACACTTCAGTATTCACTTGCGTCTTACTGCCATTTTGGTTCATAAACAAATGAACAACAAAGAATGCGTTGCTATGCTTTTCCAACGCCATCTAGATCACGCATAACAAACCTTATATTTCTATCTCATCTTGTTGCTGAGCCATAATGTTTCAGAGACACTATACATAATTTTTCTTCCAAGCAAATAAATACTAAACATGTAATTAAATAAAATCCAACCGTCTATATTTACACATCTGCCATCCTATCCTTCTATACCCTGTCTCAGCTTTAGTCGAGTGACGTCACAAGTGAAGCTGTTACAGTTCGTCCGCATGAAGAAATAGTTCGAATAACTATCTGTATAAAATGTTCAAAATTCTTTCTGGATTCATATTTTACTCTTCGATATAATAAAAAAAATCGGCGGATAGAAAAGCCATTTGACGAAATTTTTAAAAAATTAAATAAAATTAAGTCTGTCTGTAGTCGAGATTATTTGATTGCAAAATGGCGGCGTCTTGTTCCTACGTGAAGTGAAAGATGTATCGGAAATGAAAGATGATAGAGTTTCCACGAAGAGGATCAAAATATTTTAAACATTAATTCAAAAAAATGATATCTGACAGATACCCATTCGACTATCCAACTTTTGAGAAACTACGCGATTATAGCCTAACTTATTGTTCATAGGCCATGTACTACTCTAACGGCGGAAGGATACGATGTTGTGCACTATGTCCGGCGTAGCCCACGAGAAAGACGGGCCCTGGCGCGGAAAATTCACCTGACCATCTTAGTCCGAGTAACAATGTAACCTTCATTGTTTCCATCTTGGATTTTAACAATCAGCAATTTTTCGTTTGTTAGAAACCATGAAAGTTACATTGTTTCTCGGACTAAGATGATCAGATGACTTTTCCGCACCAGGGCCTGTCTTTCACGTGGGCTATGTATGTCCGGTAAGTGAGGTCACTCTCAACTGAAGCTGAGACAGGGTATAGAGTACTTGCAGCGTTTAGATGTTGTTGCTTCCTCCCAAGTTCTTTCTCACTGCATGAAATTTTGATTGTTGTTGATAGTTAAGATGGAAATTGATGGGATTTTAAATTTAAGAATCGATTTAACTTGGAATTTAATAAATACTAGTACAGTATTGCTAATAAAAGTGGCATAAAGCAATACAATATTGTATATTATGACTTGTGTGTTTTGACAGTTTCATTATCAACTGGTCAAATTGGCTCGTTTTTGAACTCTTCATTTGTAATTTGACCCTGCAGATGATGAAATGGCAACATGCATCATAATTTATCATTATTTATAAGATTGTATTCCTTTATCAAGTCCCTTTTATTCCAATTTTGAATTTAATAATGAAAGCCCAATGGGTTTGCTTGGACTATAGCGTGGAGCAGACAGTGGACCCCTGCTGTGACATGTTGTTTTTAATGAACAAACGTGGGGATGACTCTTCAATCTGTTGGAGAGACTGTGTATATCCAACCCTGGGCAACGAGCACTTATAGACTAGGTTCCACTTTTGGAGTTTGCGTCTAATATTAATGTACTTAAGCCTGTAATTCGTTTTAATTCCTTTAAACTTTTAAGTGCCTTGTCCATTTGTGAATAGAAAGGGACTAGTAGGCATTGTATTTACGTAGCTAAAGTATTTCAAAATCAAATTCAAGCTCTCCGTCTTCAAATCTGTCTTTGTCCCCATTCTCACCTATGGTCATGAGGCTTGGGTAGAGAGTGCGAAAGAGTGCGATCGCAGGTACAAGCGGCCGAAATGAGATTTCTGAGAGGTGTGGCAGGTGTTACCCTACTAGATAGAGTGCATAGCAGCACAATAAGGGAGTCTTTAGGTGTTGAGCCGCTACTTCTCCGCATTGAGAGATCTCAGTTGCGCTGGTATGGCCACTTGATACGGATGCCGCAAACTGGTCTTCCTAGGCAGTTGTTATTTTCCAAGCCGGTGGGCAAGAGACCAAGGGGTCGGCCTAGAACCAGGTGGCTAGACTACATGGAGAATCTGGGTTTGAGTCGCTTGGGTATTACCAGGGAGGACATGCACCTGATGGCGGAAGATCGCGATCACTGGAAATCCTCCATAGGGCTGCTGCCCCCGCGATCCTAACGGATAAGCGGGTTTGAAAAGTAAGTAAGTAAATCATATTCAATAAAGTGATCCCATTTATCGCTCGTCTTTATTCAGACTCCCTTTACCCCTCCTCTCTTCTTCTTGGACTTCACCGCCACTGCACACTCTGCTCGTGGGGACGAGCTGGGCTCGCATGGGCATTTCCATCCCCAGGGTTAGCATATTTAACCAGTAGGTTCAGGCCGCTCATCCTATCATTACACATCTGAAAACCACTGAGCTGTTTGGATGGTACGAGGGTTGTTCCGAAAGTAAGTTTCGTCATTTTTTTTCACACGGAAATTTTACTGCCAAAAAAAATACACCTTGCACTATTTTTGACATAGACACTACCCCGATATTGAGACATTTGTCTAGCATGCAATCAGTTTGAAGAAAGTGTAGCAGCAGACAGGCTTGCCTGAGGATATTAGAGTACAAATGACTATGGCAGACAGACATGTATTGACAATGTGGTCGCATCCCAGTTCACCAGTGAGGAAAAAATTCAAAGTGTCACTCTCTGCAGGAAAGATTGTGGCAACAGTGTTCTGGGGCGCAAAAGTGTAATTCTCATCGATTTCCTCCATCAATGCGACACCCTCACTAAACTTAGGTCCACCATTTGACAAAAGAGGCCAGGGCTCTCGAGTGAAGGTGTTGTGCTCTTGGACGACAACGCAAAACCACACTCAGCAAAACCCACACAAAAAAATAGTGCAAGGTATATACTTCATGATGCCATGGTGTATTTTTTTTTTTTTGGCAATAAAGTTTCTGTATGAAAAGAAAATGACGAAACTTACTTTCAGAACAATCCTCGTAGCATGTTCAGTTCTATGAAAAACAGCAGCTTCTGTATCTGTGGATTTTTTTATATTGATGCTCTCAATACATGGTTTTCATGTAAAATGTGGATCTTTTAGGGATGTACCATTTCAAATGATCATTCAATGCATCTTGATTATGATATGGAGGGCTTAAGTTTTATGACACCCCTTCGATTATTTTGTTTAGGGTGTTGGTTCCCAAACTTTTTCAACTTACAAAGGACTTTATGAACCCTTAACTTATGAACATACAGGTATTGGACATTGAAACTGAAACACCTGGTAGAAATCCAAAATCTTTATTTTATAAGGTGTTGGGGCACCGTGGGCAGCCAGCACAGCAGCAACACGTCTTGGGAAGGATCGGTAGAGGTCCTGCACAGTTTGCACCCCAGACCATTACTGATCCACCTCCGTGTTTGACTGTGGGTGCCAAGCAGTCTGGGTTGTAGGCATCAGAGGGGCTCCTCCAGACGAATACCCTCCCTGTTGTTTGGAAGACAGTGTAGCTGGACTCATCCGAGAATATGATGCGTTTGAGGTCATCCAACGTCCAGGTTTTATGCGTCCGGCACCACTGAACCCGCTTGGAGGCATTTGTACTACTGATGAAAGGTCCCTGCCATGGATGTTGGATTTATGCAGGTAACGAAGGATTGTCTTTGTGCACACAGGTTCCTGGAGGTGTGTATTCATTTCTGCGGTGATTTCTGCTGCGGTGGTTTTCCGCTTTCGTGCAACAATCCTGGTCAATGTCCTGACGTCTCTTTCCGACAACTTCCGTTTTCCCTTGCAGTTGCTCCTCCTGGACGTGGTTCGTCCTTCCTGTTCATATGCACACATCACCCTGGATACTGTAGCACGTGAGACATCACAAAGTGTGGCAGTTTTGGACACAGATGCACCTGCTAGACGCGCCCCAACAATCTGCCCTCTTTTGAAGTCGGATATGTCTCCCATTATAGCGCTCTGCACAGACAATTTGAAGCTTACTATCGAACTTTTCTACTGGAGTGACTACCAAGACCTCTGACACGTGATTCATTGATATGCATACGATTAATTACCTAGCAGAAGGTTCTATTCAGCCCTGGGGGGTAACCAGTGCTATTTGCGAAGGTGTTTCAGTTTCAATGTCCAATACCTGTACATGTAGTAGACATGCATAAAATAAATCTAACCTCAAACTCCACCTTTACATAAAAGTTTTGGAGAACTCTAGCTTGGGGAAACAACTGTTTTAGGGTGTAATGCGTTATCATAATACTGTATTATTTTAATTAACAGATGTAGAGAAGAAGGGCGAGACGCAAAATGAATTGAAAAGAAAGGGCTGCATGCATCTACATTAAACTGCTGCAAACAAGATTTTTACTGATTAAATTGAAACGTCATCATTTAAATTGTGAATGATGCATAACTGAGTCAATCCAAATGACAACCACCAACTATACAATCACTGAATCATCGCATCAGGGATTGCTGGATTCTCTCCTGTATTCCTGGAGTAGCTTGGATGGCGACAGGTGCCAGTTGTACACAGTGCATTCAAAAAGTTCTGGAGCTACATCAAAAAAAAATACTAAAATACAAGAAAAAAGTATTCTATTAATTTTTGACGTATTCCTTCCCTTTCCACACACTACATACAACGTTTGTATAGCCTCCCAAAGGTCCCTTGAAAATGTACTGATGAAATCCTATTCAGACATCACATTCCTCTTGATTGACTCCACATCCTCAAAAACGGCTCCTTTTAACATGGATTTAGGCTTGGAAGAGCATGTAGTCTGCAGGAGTGAATAGTGATGACTAACTTTTTTGTCAAAAATTGATGCAAATGAACTGACAAATGTGCTGGTGCACAACAACATAGCAGAAATGCCCAAATCCCCTAAGTTCACTTTAGTGATTTTTTAAAAATGTAAATAGGCAGCTCGAGGTCACACGGTTCACCTATGCCAGGTCACGACTACAGATTTCTTTGTTTTAGAAGTGTTTTTCCATTCTCCGTTAAAAAGTTTTTTATTCTAATATTGTTATACATGTATGTCAGGCCTGGTTTTAGAACACGTTAATAGTGGTTTAATTCCGTTATTTCAATAGCCTTTAAAAAGATTGCTATGGGTATGCTCGAGATCGCATGACCTTGAACCGCCTATAAAGAAAATTACTATAATACTGGTCTCTGGCTAATATTTTGATACTCCTTCGGCAATTATGACTAGCAAAGAGCATGAAACTTCAACAGTTTTTAACGGTAACGATCATCTTTCAGGGACTCGCGTGCATTCTTGAAACTTAAATGCTGTTCGAGCTATGACTCGGACACTCATTTCAGTATGCAGTTTGGAACGTGTCTGGAACTTTTAAGCCAAAACCACATTTAAAACAAAACTTAATGGCTATTCTTTGCATTTACAGAGGGTTGAGTATGTTACAACTAAACGATTTGCAAGGGTCATAAGTTTTTGAGAAACCCCACCGTCATGTTCGGTGCCCACTGTGTCGAACTATGGCTCTGCATCACAGTTTCCATTCAAAATGACTTTCCACCCCTCTTCACAGGCTTTCCATAGACCGTCCAATGTACGGGGTTGTTTACTTCCAAGGGTGTGTTTCAGCAGTCCAAAGCCACAATAACTCATGGGGGATGCGTCTGGATATTTCATCAAACGGAATTGAATGTATGCCCATCTCCTGTTCCAGTGTTTGCAAACGGGTGACCGTCGACTTGGATGTACGACTCGCAGCATTATCCTGATGCACCCACACCAGGTTTTGGATGCTTAACGCTTTGTGGTTTATGTTGCATACTGTTGACTGGGATACCCCTCCTTATTTGCAACAGCCCTTTGACTTTTCGGGTTTTCTGCAGAGATGCGACGCTTGACTTTGGCTACAACCTCCAGTGTTCTGCTCGGAGTGGGTCGTCGTCTCGAGGGTCCAGGTTCGTCCAACTTTACTGGTATTGCAGTTTTTCTGTTTTTATTATGTTACAGATTCCTGCCTTTGAAATGGTGAGACCCCTGCATTTGCATTGTTTTCTAATCGTGGAGTAGGACCACTTCATGTCGGAAAGTGCATTTCTATATCCTTCCCAATATCTATCGATTTTTGGCGGCATTCTCGCAGCTAGCGTTTGTACAACGATTAAA
>JAHWFO010022369.1:757466-786558 GCA_023313115.1 Rhysida immarginata
CTCTACATATCCTTAAATTTGTGAAACGTCGTCCATTTACACCCTGTGTTATTCAATCAAACATGGCAAAAGCTGGTAACAAAACAAACTATATCAACATCGATAGGCAGCCCATTGACAGGTATTTTTGGCTAAGCTCGAGCAAAGGTTGCACCCCAGTTTTTCCACTCGAAATTGGGTACAAAATTTTGCGACTTATACTCAAATATATATGGTAACTAATTTCTGGTTAATTCATTTTTTCAAGGCAAATATGCCTTCTTCATCTCCATCTTTTCTTTTATAATCGGCTAAGTTTTACTTAAATGCAGAATGAGAACGATGCTTACCGTATTCTTCGGTAAACCGAGTCCAGATCCTTTTTCATCTCCAGCAGTTGATGCGTGTGGCGTTTGAATTCTTGGCATGCAGTTTGACATCTGGCATTTGCCAAAGCATTACAGTTGATGAGCATTTCATTAGTCTTCTCAAAACGAAGTAGCCTGTGAATTGAATAGTGCTGACACAATTAAATCACTTAAATTATACAAATTATTACTAGAATTTTCTTTTCATAAACTTTGCTTTTATAAATTCGAAATTCTCCCTTTGTGTTATTATTAATTACAGGAAGATTGTATCATATCTATGTAAGATAGAGTGGGATCGGTTACATTTGTAAACATACACGCTGAAAAAGATTGCCTGGCGATCAAAATGCACATTCACGAAGAATAAAAATGTTTGCTTGGTGTTTGCTTTCTCCTCTTATCTAATCTTTTATTCAATTTCTTTATCAGGGAGACACTTTCTGATCACCCTTATAGAAGATGGGCATAAATTATTGCTTCAATAAAAATCGTTCAAGACCAAATGGACAATACCAATGCTTTCCTTTCCTAGACTGTTTTTAGTGACAAGGCAACTTTCTATGGCTTGGACAAGTTAATGGACATGCGGATCGGAAAATCCAAGCATTACACGTGAGCACGAGTGGGACAGTGAGTAAGTGAATGGAGGTGATAGGGCCATTTTTCTAATTTGGAAAACATGGTGAATGGCACAAACTATCCAGATGTGCTGGAAAATTACACATGACCTATTTTGGAGAGGACATCAGCCAAGTGCGTTTTTCCAACCGGATGGCGCACTACCCTATCAGGGTACTTCTAGTTTGGAGACCCTTGATCACAGTTTCCCAAGCAGATGGATAAGATGTAATGGCTCAATTTCTCAGCCACCACAGTCACCCGTCATAACCTCACTCGATTGTTTTCTTGTGGGAGTAAGAATAAAGTATATAGCAACAATGAAATGTCCAAATCATCCATCACCCAGGAGATGCTCAATAACATTTAGAGAGAGAGAGAGAGAGCGCAGTGGTGTACCCATGATTTTACAATGGGGGTTTCTAATACATAGGGCTTTATTTCTAACATGATTTCAGCACCCCCTATGTAACTTTAGTTAATGATTTTAAAAACGAGACTAATAGTTAAAATAGGACCATTAGATAGTTTCTTTTTATTTTGGCACAAAAGACTATTTTTTCATTAACTGATTTTTTGTTTAAATTTTCATTTTACATACACTGCCTGAGCAAAAAAAAGTTGCATGCAGTAATATTTTGTAGGGCCACCTTTCCCACGAATGACAGCATGCTTTTGTCTTAGCACTGATTGTACCAAGGTCTCGACACTTAGTTCTGGCCACAATAACATCAATTTCCTGCCAAAATCATCCAGTGATGAAGGAAGAGTCAGTTCACTTCTTAATGTCCTCTCCAGGACATCCCACAGATTCTCAATGGGATTGAGGTCAGGGCCAGTTCACGTGCGTGAATGCTCTTGGAACCAATTGTTGACAATATTTCGTGTGTGTCAATTGAAGTATCATTATAAATGTGCAACAACGCTAAACAATTTAAACGATTATTTGTCATAGTTGACCTTAGAATGAGTTTTGACTCTACGTAATGTGCTAAAAGCCCGTTCAGCTTCAGAGTGGGTTATGAAAAGCAAAATAAGAAGCCTGAAAAGTAACAGTTTTAACTGTCCATCTGTGATACTTGGCAACTTATTAGCAAGCTCCAAGTCCTGCCTGGTCATCTAAACATTTTTAAGATCATATTTCACCGCTGCAGAATGTCAGTCCTTTCAGAAGAGAATGCACCTAGTTTCAAGAAGGGAAGAACAAGAACATCATGGGGTCAATTAACAACCTTTTCATTTTGCTGTTAGGACTCTCCAATAAAGCACAGTGAACTGTTCATCAATAAACAAATGCTGTGCACTTGGACACGCTGTTCTACTAAAAAAATATCTACAGTGGAACCTCGGTTTACGAACTTAATCTGTTCCAGGAAATGTTCGCGAACAGAGGTTGTTCGTGAACCGAGGCAACTTTCCCCATTCAAATCAATGTTAATACAGTTAATCCGTTCCAGTGATCAAAAACAAAGATTTCCCCCCATTAAGTTAATATGGGTACAGTACAATCACTGGCGTAGCTAGGGAGGGGCAAGGAGGGACATCTGTCCCCGGGCGCCAGCTTCGTTATCCTTGTTAGGGGGGCACCGCAAGGACAAAATTTATACACTATGCCCCCGGGCGCCACTTATACCCGCTACGCCACTGCAGTACAATACATTGAAGATATAAATCCTAAATTGCGAGCGATATTCACACGAATACAAATTACAAAGTGAATACAAATAGTATGAACTGGCACCATCTATCTGCGCATGCCTAGAATAAGAAATTAGTGACGTCGCCTGTTCGTGAACCGAAATATTGGTTCGTAAGTCGAAACAAAATTTTTGTTCGTGAACCAAAGCATTCGTGAACCGAGGTTCCACTGTATATTGAAATGTGCAGACTACCTGCTTATACAAGCTTAGAAAGGTATTTTTAATAAATATTTTTTCATATTTTTGGCACTCACTCTTATAACTTAGGGGGTTTTCTGGGCAACCAGGAAACTCCCCTAAATATGCCACTAGAGACAGAGACAGAGAGAGAGAGAGAGAGAGAGAGATTGAGTAGCACCTAGTTATCTTACGGGCTACAAAAAGAGCTCGCATTGAGGTGAACTGATTCATGGTGACTTGATTATGACTGACTGGTAGAAAAAACTTTGAAAGTACGAGGGCGTTTTGAAAAGTAATGCCTCCATGGCTGTAACTTTTTTATTTGTTAATCGATTTTCAAAATTCTTTTTGTATCTTCTACTCACATTTGTCCTCTATGTAATGCACTATTCATTTTTCGACATAGTCCCCATCCCTTTCCACACATTGCACCAACGCGTGACTAGTTGGGTGAACCAGTCGGGGAGAGTTGTTGTCGACACCAGGATTGAATGGCAGCTTTGGGGGTCTAGGCTGAGCTCATCAACAAGCAGTCGACTGTCGACAAGTGTCGATGGTCACGTGGTTAATGACACATTTGTTGATTCGAGCTAGCATGAACACGACTTGTCTACAGAGTCTACAGTGTACACTTGTCTACAGAGTCTACAATGTACAGACCCTACACCGTCGATTTTCTAGTGTAGACTTTGACCATCGACAACACTCGACAACTGCCTTAATCTTGTCTACAATTCAAGAGCAGTCGACTCTGCACTTGGCGATCGTTATTTCAGAATTTAGCAACATATTTCTTATTAAAATCTTTTTTCCTTCGTTACCGGCCTGCAGGCTAAATACACATAGCTCAACAATACACATTTTCTAAAAATATTAACAAAAACTTGTTTAAAAATATTTACATACATGAAGTACTCTCTTGTGCTACGAAACTGGAACTGTAAAAATAATAATATAGTGTGTCTACAGGTATAGTGTTTATGTATGTATTTATGTGTATACATGGATAAATGTGCAAAATTATGTCTAAATGTGTGTAAATTTGTGTATAAATGTGTAATATGCCACTTATCAACGATTAGATTTTGTCGAGATCGACAGCTTGTCGATGAGTTCAGCCTAGACCCCTTGGACTCTCTTCTGGAGTACGATAACGTCCGCCCGCACACGAGTTGCCACACACTAGAGGTGTTGCAGTGCCTACAGTTCAAAGATGAAAGATTTGCACATTGCGACTTTCACCACTTCCCAAAGAAGAAAGAGCCCCTTAAGGGACACAAGTTGGTTCTGACGGCGAGGTAAACGCTACCATTCAATCCTGGTGTCGACAACAACTCTGAAATTCCTCTCCGACGGGTTCACCCAACTAGTCACGCGTTGGCACAATGCGTGGAAAGGGATGGGGGCTATGTCGAAAAGTGAATAGTGCATTACATAGAGGACAAATGTGAGTAGAAGATACAAAAAAATAATGTTTTAGTTTTTCTAGAGATAATGTTCTGAATGTTTCTTATGTTATGTGGGTTCCGTATTATTTATTTTTTCTTATGAAAAATGGCGTTAAAACAAACAAGCGTCGATTTTTTGCATTGTATGCGTTGTGATTTTTAATGGAAAAAATGTTGTCAATTGGTTCGTGTTCCTGTGTAAGACGGAAATGATGGTGTCTATTAAAGGTTTGGGTTCTTCGCGTTCATCCTACGTGAAACCGATATTATCTATTGAACTGAGGAAGGAAAAAAAAAAAAAAAAAAACAAAGTCAGGGCATTAAAAATGCCTTCCTCCTCCGGTGTGTGTTCACCTTGAATTAGGTAGATAGGTAGGAGGGTGGGTGGGAAGAAAGCCAAATAAATAAATGAATAAAAAGTTCGCTATCACGGAATCCTCTTCATTCTTTTGGGATAACTCGCGGCGTTCTGATAGAATTCCCTAGTCAGGTATAAAGTGCGCGTACTAAATGCACTTGGAAATGTAAACAACGTTCCACACTCTCCCATCTCCTCCTCCTCCTCCCATTGGAAGGACGCATTCGTTCGTTTCCGCTCGCTTCTTCCTTCGGCCTGCCTTTCCCACACAAACACAGCAAGTGAGTACGTGCACGGTAGGTAAGAGGAGGGCGGTGAATAGGGTTTTTCTTTGTTTTCATTCGGCTAATCCTTTTATGAAAGCGAAAGGGTTTGTTACTACGTACATGAGCCTCTGCGCTTGGAGTATGGCATCGACGTCGTGCTGATTCACTTGGCCGGCAAGCGCCTGCACGAACACTTCCGAAGCGCTACTCGTCTCCAGCGCCATTTCCCCTGCTGCTGCTGCTTCTGCTGACTCCGTCACTCGAGCAGCTCCGCCTATCACCCACTCGACCTTTGACCCTTTCGTCTCTTCGAATTACAAGAAGAAGAGAAAGACAACAGGGCTTCTCGATTCCTTAGAACAGGTAATGCAGGCAGTAGCAGCAGCAGTCTTTCCTTTGAACGCTCGGTAAACAATCGAACGATGCTCGTGTGTCCCTGCAAACGAACAAAACTTACATAATCTGTTCCTTTAGAAAAGTAGCAGCAGACACCGAGTATTGAGTCGAAAGCGAAAACTTCCTGGGCGATCGTTTGAATGCTTTTGATTATCAAACGCTTGTGCCCAGTCATTCCGGTAAAAGCCACAGTTATACAAAATGCTTTTGATAATTGTTTACAAAAAAAAAGGAGAAAGAAAGAGAGAGAGAGAGAGAGAGAGAGGTGAAATGGGTTGCACTTGTTTTCCTCGAGCCACCTGTTTGCAAGGGAAGATGAGCGAGCGCGAGCGGAGACTGCCCAGCCAATTTCTCGTACGACGAAGAGAGACGATTTGCTTTGTAAAGAGAAAAAATTAGAGTCAAGTGTCCGCATCTTGTACTCGTCAAGTTGACAAGATTTTCCTTCTGTTCGCTGGCGACATGGATAAAGCGTACGAAGAGCGGGACGAAAGTGTGTGTCCCACTCGAGGTTTGCCATTGCGATCGATCGTTACTGCTTTCCAAAAGAAGAGTTTTAAAAAACGGACCGCAGACACTTGTCTCGTTTGATTAAGCATTAAATTGAATCTATTAAGAGAATTGGAAAAAGCGAGCGTGTTCACTCGTGAAATGGCTGACGTTAGAACAGATTTCCTGTTTGTTGCATTCATTTTTATTTCCTCCTTTATTTATTTGTACAGAGCATCCGCCTCCGAAATTAATGGAAAAGTGAGAGCACCGCAGACGATCGTTTGAAGAGCTGTCCACTACTCGGTCATCCTCCTCATTCATCCTGAGCGTCGTCGAAAATGTTACGACCCCCGCCGCCTAAACCGGTGCCGAAGCCAGGTGATTTGTTGATCTATTTACAGGCACAGAAAGAACCCCAATCGTCATAAGTGCATACACGCAAATTTGCTTCCATCGAAAAATGCCCCCCCCCCCCCCCATCCATGCAAGGTAAAAAAAACATGCATTACGCAATGAAATAAAAGTGAACTAATAAAGATGAATTCAAAATTGTGAAAATAATTTTAAATAATGATTAAGTTTACAATGGGGCATCACTTTTCCCCTCTCGTATAGACTATATCAGCAGTTTGCAACCAGTGGTCCACAAGAAAATTTTGGTGGTCTGCACAGTGGGCCAGAACGCTGCAACCACCCAGACAAAACCTAAAGTTCAGAACTTTATGATATGAGTACATAAGATTGTGTCAAAAGCAAGTGAAAATTGTATTTCCTTGATGTGAATGAAGATATTGCTTGCATTTTTTGAAATTTAACTTTACATTTAATGAATAGAACATTTATCAGAGAATCAAACCAATAGAAATAAGAGCGGTGAATAAACGTTGCAAAGATGACATATGACTTAAGGCTTTGGAATGAGTAAAGGGTTCTTTCCGCTTCCATGTGAACATTCTTTCTCCACTTGTATTACATGCTCGGCTGAGATTATACCACCCACACCGTAAATATATTACACAAAAGAAACTTTGAAGTAGAATTACAAACTGTCGCAGCTAAATTTTCATTATAACATTCTACACACAATATAAAATATAGACCTGGTGTTCTTTCCGAGTTTTCTTATACAGTGGGCGCCTTTTAATGTGATCACGGTTGATGTTATCATTCGTTTAATGTTATCGAATCAAGAATTCCCAACCGTCTTAATACGTGAACGTGTTAAAATCATCGTTTAATGTGATCACTACTCCGCTTATTGTTATCATTTTGAAAATGAGTCGTGAGTATTTCCCATATATTTCATCCTTGTTCACTTCCTGGTTAAAAATATTCCCATGTGAAAAAAGGGTTTGGTTTTAATTCTACCGTTCGTATGCAAGAAGATTATTGATAAGACCATTTACTTGTATTTTCTTTGAGTGTTTTTCATTGTCGGCATTTTACAGTGAAAGCAATTTTCTGTTTATGCATTGTTTGTGTGTATTGATGACATTGGCTCCTTTCTGTGTGCAATATCCAGATGTGCTTTTTTTCTGGTTACTCAAATGGCAAAGGTGAAAAAAATTTTTTCTTGCAATACAGGGTGTTTCAAAATTATGTACAATAAATTTAGTGACATATTCTTCAGGTCAGATGAAGACGAAAATGTTCTATAGCACTTTGTCTGGAAACGATTTGTTTGCGAGTAATTCAGTATCATACAGTAGGGAAGCACGGTAGCTAGCGGACGATATTTTAGCAGTCCAGCATTTCGACCCAACACTAGGTTGAGTGGTTTGTTCCATTTAAACCTACTTTAGGGTTGTTCCATTAGTTGTGTACGGTTGTTTCCATTACTGTAGTTTCACTACTGTACATCCACTAGGAATATCAATTTCAGAACGTTTGCGTGCTTTGACATACGCATTACGATTTACGTAAAAAAAAGTCGTGTACACTTATTCCAGTGCAGAATACACTGACATGCACCTAATGTATGGTCTTGCGGACGGAAATGCTGTGGAAGCAAGAAGACTCTACCAAGAACGCTTTCCGAATAGACGTTTGCCAAATAACCGAACGTTTGTATCTGTCGACAGACATTTGAGGGAGCGTGGTTCCTTTGGCCGTCAAACAGGACAAGGGCGGCCTGTAGCACATTCTCCGGATGAGGAGGATGTGATAATTGACATCATACATGATGAACCACAGACAAGCACCCGTCGTATTTCTTTCATGCACATTCCACACTCATCTGTTTGGCGCATTCTTCACCGTTAGCTTTTGCATCCATACCACCTGCAACTGGTTCAGGCACTGAACCCAATGGACTATCCACACCGACAACGATTTTGCCAATGGATACAACGTCGTCATGCTACAGATCCTAGTTGTCTCAGCCAGATACTTTTCACGGACGAAGCAACCTTCATCCGGACAGGAATCGTAAATTCTCACAACCAGCACCATTGGGCAGATGCTAACCCGCACGTTACCAGAGCTCGAGCGCATCAAGAGCGTTTCTCCGTGTACATTTGGTGTGGAATTGTCGGAAATAACTTAATTGGCCCTTATGTGTTGCCGCCACGATTGACTGGGCGAACGTATCTTTTGTTTCTGCAGAATGCATTGCCAGAATTACTGGAAGATGTTCCTCTTTTGATAATATCTAACGTGGTTCGTGCATGAAGGTGCTCCAGCACATTTCAACCATGTTGTGCGAGCACACCTTAATGCTGCATACACGAATCGGTGGATAGGTCGAGGTGGACCGGTAGCCTGGCCTGCAAGATCACCCGACCTTAATCCCTTGGACTTTTTTCTGTGGGGTCATGTGAAAACGATCGTCTACAGCACAGAAGTTCCTAACATTATGGATCTGCGACAACGAATTGAAAATGCATGCCAAACCGTTCGTAATGCTGGCGACGAACTCTTCCGTGACATCAGACGGTCGCTCATGCAACGAGCCGAAGCGTGCGTGCGAGCTGGTGGCGGGCACTTTGAACAATTCCTGTAATTTGGAGCCACGGGATTAGTTGGCTGTATCGCATAAATAAATCGTTTCCAGACAAAGTGCTATAGAACATTTTCGTCTTCTTTTGACCTGAAGAATATGTCACTAAATTTATTGTACATAATTTTGAAACGCCCTGTATAAAATAACCAAAAAGTGAAAAATTTTACCTACAAAGAGCGGATTAGAGGTTTAAAACATTAGAGGTTTTCGCCTTTTAGTCGTTCCATTTCTGCAGTATTTGCATATTTTTTGTTTAAAACAAGCAATCCAAATTGCAAATCATTTTCTTATACATTGCTTGACAATTGCTAAAGAACATGCGCATTCCGCTATTTAGGGGCGCAGGAAAAGAATGCAAGACGCGCCAAAACATTGGTTGCTACTCTGTTGTTCGATTTGCATAATTTGAATAAAAATCACGTGTCCGATGCGCTGTGGTTCCGTGAAAATCAGTAGCAGTGGAGTGTTAGGGTGAATACACGTCCAGGTGTTTTGCGAACATTACTGTAAATTTTCAGTCCCTCCATACGTATCGTCTGCAGAATGCCGCAGAGATGTCATTTGAGTGATTACGATCGTGGACGAGCTGTTGACGGCTCGAGGCAGGTAAAGTGTGACTGAAGTTGCGCGAGCAATGGGCGTTGCGAAAAGTGTTGTTTCTCGTTTGAAAACTTCTACTGCACCAGAGGATCCGCTTTACGTATGTACAGGGGTGGTCGTCGAAGGAACACAACCGCTCGGGAGGACCATAGATCTTGCTGCTGCTACAGGCACTCGTGTTTCTGCCAGAACCATTTTCTGTCGGTTGAATGATGTTGGGCTGTATGCACGGAAGCCTGTCAAATGCATTCCACTATTTCTGCTGTATCGATGGAAGAGATTAGAATGGTGTAACGAGCATCGTGCTTGGGGCGATCAGGAGTGGTCCGTGGTCATGTTCTCCTACGAGTCTTGGTTCACTATGCAGAGTGATTTTGGGCATCAACTGATCTGGCATGAGAAGGGAACTCTTTATCACCAACAACACATTCGGGAAGTGCAACGTTTTGGTCAAGAAGTCACTGTGTGTGGGGGGGAGGGGGGAGGGCATCATGCATGATGCCAGAACACCCCTTCACATCTTTGCAGGAGGGTCTGTTACAGCAGCACGGTATTGCAGGGAGATTCTTCTGGATCACATTCGTCTTTTCTGTGGAGCAGTTGGTCCAGACTTTGTGTTCATGGACGACAATGCATGTCCACACAGGGCAAACATGATATCGGATGTTCTTGAGAGGGAGGATATCGAGCGTTTGCAGTGGCCTGCATACTCCCTGGACCTCAATCCCATAGAACATGCCTGGGACGCTATTGGTAGACGTATGGCACAAAGTAATCCCCCTCCCAGATAACTATTTATTGATAAAAATGTTGCTGCTTCTTAGCAATTTTCAAGCGGTGTATAAAAACTGCAGATAATGATAATTACAAGAAATATATCGCTCGACAATGGTTTTCGATTTAAAAAATGATAAGATTGTTATTGTAAAGTACATCCTTAATATTATGTGGAATAAAGGAAACTCTTACACTGTAGCGTAATTCGTATTTATCATTATCGAGCAGTGCATCTGTTGCAATTAAGAATCGTTATTAATCTGCCTGATTTCATTATTCTGTTTATTTCTTCTTATGTTAACATCACCAAAGGACACATTAAAGTCGTAAGGGCCTTATACAAGTACACTGCCCAACAAGTAAGGAAAACAACTATCTCTGTGTTAATTCACTTTGTTGTTTCATCTAGACTGGCTTTGTTTCACAGATCGTTTATTTATAGGCAGACGAATTGTCATTCGACGAAGGAGATATGCTGTATATTATCGACATGAACACCGATCCAAACTGGTGGAAGGCTAAATGTGGTAACAATAGCGGACTCGTTCCGAGCAATTACGGTAAGGAAACAAATGTTGTAGAAGTTTAGGAATTATGTGTGAAAATGCATGGCCATTGTACCGTTTTGGCTTGTTTAAAATCTTGTGTGAACAAACGTAGGCTAATGATGAAAAAAAATATAGGCTGTTCTAAGGTGCCATATTGCTATGCAAAGGATAGGTTTGAAAATAAAAGGGGAGGAACCATGACAATTTAAGTAAGGTAGATGGCACAGTCAGGAGATGTGTTGCTGTGCATAAAGCTCTGCAGTCAGAACTGCCCGATGAACAGGAGCGTTATCCTCATATCACCAGAAACCTCGAAGTCCAGTTCATGGGTGCGTTTCTCACCAGTTTTGCAGCACTCGACGAAACACACTTCATCATGTATCCTTCTGCAGTGAAAGTTTTGTCAGTTTGCAGGGGAGTGATTACCACATGACTAGTGTAAGAGAAGACGCTAGCAACCATTACCTTTCCAACAGTTTGAATATTATTCAGTTTCTTCAGCAGAGGGTCTTCTTTGTGCACACAGCATTGATTGCTCTTTAACCCCAGGGTCATAATGATAAAGCAGTGTTTCATCATCAGTTAGGATGTTGTAAACTAACCATGATTCACCTTGTTCGGATCTTTCAAGCATTTCATGTCATCATTTCGCTTTTTGTTTTGTTTTTTTTTGCCCTGATGCCAACATGTGGGGGATCCATTTCTCATATCATTTCGTTATTCGGTGGACATCAGTTGGGTGGATGCGACAATTTGGTGGACCCAGTTGTCGCGTCCACCCAATTGACGTTCACCGAATTGTCGCATCCACCCAATTGACGTTCACTGAATTATCGGGTCCACCCAATTGACATAGACCTGCATGTCATACAGAACAACCACTTTGAACAAATGCTTGCTGCCAAAATTGAATTGTAGGCCTATTTGAAGGATCTGTACCTGCGTTGCACTATAGTCACAGAGTTTGTTTAGTGAAACCAGAACACACCGTGAGCACTTTCCACACCCCACCAGAGAACGTAGCCATTTTGATCTGTTGACTGCATTTGGTACTTCGTCAAAAACAAAGAGAAGATAATAATAACAATACTGAAGAAAATCTTCAAACACTTCAAAATTCCAAATAGGAAAGGGAAGGAAAAAATTCTGCAACTTGGACTCAAACCAGGGTCCATGTCTATCGCTGGCACCACTCTAAACCAATTGAGCTATGCTGACACGGGGATTCCCAATTTGCTAGTCAGGGGCCTGCTCTGCTGATTGAGCTGATTTGTGGATTCATGGAAGCTTGGTGGTTCATGCCTGCTGTTACAATGCTGGTTAAAGTAGCATTTTAGAACAAAACACATCATGGATAGAGCGGTTCGTGCCAGCTATAGCTCAATTGGTTGGAGCTGTCCGTGCCAGCGATAGGCATGGTTTTTGGTTCGAGTCCAGGTCACAGAATTTATCCTTCCCTTTTCTATTTGGAATTGTGATGCGTTTTGTTCTAAACTGATGCTTCAACCAAATTTCCAGGATATGTTGGCTTTTTAAGTTGTAAAGTCAGTTTTGAATTGCTCTGGATACCACTTGGCTGAGAAATGCTGTTCTAGATTAGGATAAGTTGGACTTCGTAATTACATGCTATTTTTAACGTTGTTTTGTCCTGTTAAATCTCACAGAAATATGTTTTTCTAATGCTCCTCAAATTAAGACAAAATACATGAATTTTTATAATTTTTTTTTAAACCATTTGCAGTTGCAGATCACACAGAAACTGTAGATAATCCTCTCCATGAAGCTGCCAAACGAGGAAACTTGACCTTCCTTAAGGAATGCATTCAAAATAAGGTGATTGTTTAAAATTAGCGGTAGTCCTCAACATTTCATTGAGAAGGAAAATGTTCCTTCTATCTCAAAATGCTCAGTTCTACCAAGTGGAGAATTTTGACTTTAAAGGTTTGACCCTGCGTAGTTTGAACTGTCATTGAATAGAATGCATGCATAAAGCGTGCCCAAATGAAAAGGAGACTTTTATTGTAGCGCCATTGTATCTAATTACCCTGCCTCCAAAAGGATGAGCCTGGAATGCCACCATCCCAGCTCCCCGCATCCAAAATAAAAGTCACTGTTGTGAAGCGCGGAAAAGTGATGCTCAGTTTCTTTTTTCAACAAAGAACAACCTACACTCGTTGACTGGCTGGAACGGGGTGAAACGGTTAACACGTTGCTGAAATGGAAACGGGCCACCAAAGCCAAGCACAGAGGGCTGCTCTCGAAAGGGATAGTGCTGCTCCAGGCCAAGCTAAGCTACAAGTGGCAAGAAGACCTTCCTCCTGCTGGAAACATTCTGTACAGCCCCCCACATTTCCACGTGTGACTCCCAGCCCTTTAAAAAATAACTGGAAGGTCATTGGTTCATCTGTAACGAGGAAGTGCAAAACATCGTGGAAAAATGGATCTGTATGCAACCCACAAGTTTCTACACGGAAGCCATCCATTCGCTTCCTATGCACTGAGATCGGTGCATTAACATCAATGGCAATTATGTGTAGGCATCAGGTTACACATAAAGTGAACGTCAAATATTCCGTTATTAAAGTATTCATTAGATATAAGTTAGTCTCCTTTTCATTTGGGCACACCTTTATACAATATTTTTATGACAAATGGGCCATACTTTCGGAACAACCCTCGTAGAACCTCACATAACATCTGGCCAATTTCTGGTCACATCTTCAGTGTCCTGCTTCTTCATTTTGGAAAGAATAGCCACCCTAGCTATGCTTGTACTTAACTTTGTGTTAAAAGGCTTTGTATTTTGATACAAAAATGAGAAGTTTAATTGTGGCTGTATGCCCTAAGGAAGGGCTTAAAAATAAAATAAAAAGTAATAAAATGCATCTATTTGATTACATTTTAGGTATCTCCAAATGGCCTCGATAAATCCGGATCGACTGCTCTCCATTGGGCTGCGCACGGTGGACACATAGATTGCCTTGCATTATTATTAGATGTACCAAATATTAATATCGATGTCCAGGTATTTTAATTTAGCTATAAAACATCGTCAAATGGCTGCTAATATAGAGGGTGCGTTCACAAAGTTTCAAGACTGATTTTTCCTTGAGTAGGGGAGGGAGCGCAGACCGGTTCCACCGACAGGCTGAAGCAGTGGGGGTGTCAGCTAACCGACAGCATCAGTGGTAGTTACTTCCGAGATGCTGGAGTGGCATGAGTGCGTGTCAGTGACCCCCCATTGAAAACTGAGAGTGCGTCAAAAATGGAGAGTCGAAAATGCTCCAGCATTTGAAGGATCGAGTCCGCCGTGTCTGCCAGGAGATCAAAGACAATTGGGTTTTTCACCACGACAATGCGCTCCCTCACACGTCGCTCGCTGCCGGCGAAGATTTGGCCAAGTTCAATGCGGCAACATTGCCCCAGCCACCCTATTGCCCCGACCTATCTCCCAACAACTTCTTTCCGTTCCCCCGAATTAAGGGAAGCGATTCGACAGAATTCCAGCGGTCCAGGCAGCTTCGGCGAGGTCCCTTGACAGCCTTCCATGCAAAGAGTTCCAGGGAGCTTATGAACAGCGTTGTGTTGATGCCCAAGGGTCATATTTCGAAGACTGTTCGTTTGCTGTACAAAAATGTTTAATAAATTTTTTGTTCTGAGACCAGTCTTGAAACTTTGTGAATGCATCCTGTATATTCCTATACAAAATCTTAATATATAGTGGAGGGGGGGGGGGGGGGTTGTCAAAAAGTTTCTGGAATGATGATATGGCACTCTGATGGTAGGACATATGGCAACACTTGCCTAATCACCTTCAAAATAGCACCGTTGCAAGTATCTGCATACACAATTGCTCCATTGAATTTGTCATTCTTGGAAGAATCGGTGGAAGGCTTCTTCTGGAGCTCTGCCGTAGCATTCGAGTTGATGTCCTCCATGGTTGCAAAATACCCATGACTCATGATGAGTGATTGGTAGTTTGAGAAACACTGGGTCCAGTGTGCTTTTGTTGAACAGATCACTAGCAACCATTATGCACAATTCCTTCTGATCTATGGTCGGCTACCTCGAACAAACCTCACACTGACATGCCTCACCTTCAAATCATTGGACAAAATGGCATGAATGGATCCGTGAGAGATACCAACTTCTTGCTCCAACTCCACGATGTTCATTCTTCGATCACTTCAAATTGCAACAACCGACCGACACGCGCGTCTACTTCAAATAGAATAGCAACAAAACAGCACACTGAAACCTGTCAAGCCGTATTGTTCTCCCTTCTACAAAAGTGGGATTGCTATCTTATCGCTCGTTCGCTGTCTTTTGAGGAATTCCGGGAATTTTCTGACTGTACCTCGTACAAGAAATTGAAGATTTTTTTTAAAGGTTGTCTTTTTTTTTTGTGGGGGGGGGGGGGGGAATTCTCATCTTATATAGGAATATGTATGATATATACGGTAATAAATAATAAATAAAAGATTCCCACCTAAAATGACTGAAGCAAATAGCTTTGTATAATTGCAATAAAATCTTGTAAACATTCCAAGGAGGAGCTTTAGCAGTGAAGTAGAAATACATTTATACATTTATTAAAAATAAATTAAGCCCCCCCCCCCCCCCTAGTAGGGTAAGGCAGTCATCTATTTTTACCTCTTTATCTGCACTTTTTACCTCTCCCCAAGTTTTTTAATCAAAAATTTAATTTTCTCGAACGTAATATGTATAAAATGTAAAAAAGCTCGTATTTTCTTTCCTTTCTCATCATTTCCAAACGTATGATACATCACATGCTATATGTTGCCATAGTTCTTAAGACCAAGTGACTGCCACCCCCGAAAATCCGACCCCAATGGAACAAATGGGCCTAAACTTCATAGCAATATAGATCTTGCCTAGAGGAATCTGGATACTGAATTTCACGTCTTTACGTACTAAATAGCACATAGATATGTTGTCCTCTCTGAATCCCACCCCCGTAATTCCGACCCCAGTGTAGCACGTAAAACCAAACTAAATAGTGCAGATAGGAAGCTACATTCCGAATTTCAACTTTCTACCTCAAAAAATGTAGAAATTATGAAGGACTGACATTATAAAACCAATAAGTTGCTCCATTCTTCCACTACATAATAATTTAGACTATGAGCACAGAGCAATATTACTCTCTTGTTCTGTGCTATGAGCACTTGAGCAATCGTGCGTCGACAAAGCGATTTCACGTGCACGCGTCGATGTTAGTAATGCTTAAAAGATGAACAGAAAGTAACAATATATTCTTTCTTGACAAATCCATTATTATACGACATGCCATTATCTTTGTATTCTTTACACTCACTGTTTTAGCACATGAATTCGACTCGAAGGGGTCCACGAAAAATTCTGAAAAGTCGATACGGCCGAGCTAAGACTTTGATGGTCATGTTTTCGAAAACAGAATTTGAAAAAATTAATCCGTTTTTAAGTTATCGTGCAAACGGCTGGTCGGATAAACGTACAGACAAAGGGCGCGTTCTTATAAGTAACTTTTATGCTAAAGCTCGTAATAAAGATGTGTCAATCATAAACAACGGATTAAATATTTAAATTTCTTGGGCGATTTAAAATCTCGACCGAATTTGCATTTCCACCAAATTGTTGGGCTCCCACTTCATTGCATGGCAAACCGATCAGTGAGACAACCAGGCCACGACCACCCCCTATAGAACCATTTCCAGAATGTTATTGGCCACCAGTGCATTTTGATTACTTCATCATAAGGATAGAAATCCACTTGACATTTTAAATACGTGGCAGTTATATTAGATTTCTTATTGTCAGTTTATTTGTATAACTTACGACAGCATTTTCAAAACTTGTACTATTTTTTTGCATCATCACTAGAATAAATTGGGAGATACACCACTTCATTCTGCTGCCTGGAAAGGACATGCCGACGTGGTTAATCTTTTGTTATTAAAAGGTACGTACAACTTTTTAGATAACCTTTTTTTTTCAGTATCAGTTACGAACCATCGAATGCTCAGCATAATGAAAGCAAGGATATGAATCTGTGAGCATGACAAGAAAGAAAGCAAAGAAGCACCAATAACCATGAATATTGGAGTTGGGTTAAAAGCAAGGCTTTCGCCCTGGAGAAGTGCTTGGATAAATGAATTTTAGTATCGACCCATATAACTTGCACAGTACACTTTCATTTGCTTGTGGAGGATGCTCTGGATAATGTTTCAAAGAAGGTACGAGGAGAATTACTACAAGAGTAATGCACAGCAGTTTTTTAAATTTAATTTTTATTCTCCCTCCACTTTGCTATTGATACAGTGCAAAAAAGATAAAAATTTTAATACAACCCATTCCCACTGGTGGCAATTACGGCCATTATGCTGCAAAGCGTCAGTTTAGAGAAAATATTTTCAGAGAGGAAACAAAACAAAACAATTATTCCTGACTGGAAACATTTTTCATGAGTACTAATACTTTATGAACAGATCTCGTATCCTTATTGACGATATTAAGAAACCGAAAACTCAGGGTACTGCCAACTTCCATTTTCGGGTTTCTGGTTACTATTTTGGAAAGTTTTTGGTTGATTTGCGACAGCATTGAATATTTTGCCAACGGTATTACAAATTACAGCTGGAAGTAAGCTCTACCCAGAACTGGACGTTTACATCTTGAATAAGGTCAATACATACTGTTTGGGGATCCAATATGCTTGGAAATGCCAACTTTTTGGATCCCCCCCCCCTTCTTTTCTTTGTTGCTTACATCAGAGACAAAAATGGAAACGTGCAATGTACGGAAAAAATTAAGTTGCCTTCATAGCTAATATTTTTAAATTTAAATCCACAACACACTGCAGTCTTAATTAGTTAAAACTGTTTATCGCTCGCTAGCCAAATTTTGAATGGTTCGTTGAGATTATCATTAAGATCAACAAATTGTGAGTTCTTAGTAATGTTTCTATCAATGCAATTGGTAGAGACTTGACAATACAATAAAGGGAGAACAGAGTTTCCCACTAGTTTTGCCATTTATTCCCAGCTTTATCAAGTCCTTTAACACTAGAGGACTCACACCGTTATACAGGGTCTTTATAATTAAAGTTCCATTTTGACATGACCTGGCCTGGCTGAAGATTTTTATGATACTGCCAGTGAGTTCTATGTAGCAGTGGTGTGTGAGATAGCCACTAATGATTCGCAAAATGAGAGTGTTGACTTCATGTTTGTTAGTTGTTTTGAGTGGAGTTGTAATACAGAGTCGTCTTCATTGATAAACAAAAGCTGTAGTAATGTTGGTTGTAATAGAGATAAAAGAATGCAGATACTTGAAATCATTTGTTTGTTTACAATACTTGAAATCCATACCAGATTTTAAAAAAACAAACAAAAAAACCCAGCTCTATCCTAAACAGCCATTCTATGCGTGGAGAGCACGGATGTCACGTGCATTTTGCAAAAAGCGAATAGCTCTTCTTCAAAAATATTGTGCCATTAGGAGATGGTTTTAAATGTCATTATTCAAGATTCTCCTTGTTTCGGCAGACTAACAAATGCCTGTCAATAATACTACAGGCAGGATACCGAAACAGTTGGAATTGAGAAAAATTTGTGCCAGGCGAGTTCTGAGAATGTTGACAAAACAGCTTTAAAAACTGTGCAGGAGTGGCGATAACCTTAATGCAAGAAGTGCAACAGGACAATATCGCACTCACTGATTACCATCTCTTTGGTAAAACGAAGAAAACGTTTTTGTAGAATGAAGTTTGACTAAGACCTTTCCCCTCTTGTAAGGAGTGCCAAATGGTGGCTTTAGTGAAGCCATTTCATCGGCTGCCTGAGAGTTCCACTTAGCCCTTATTTGGAACTTTCATTTTGTTTAGGGCCTAAAATTTTTGTGTGGAAAATATTCCTTCAATTAATAAAAATTACTCCTTGAACCCTTTCTCTTTTTCCATTCCATGAATGCAGAATGCTAATTATACTTTTGCCAAAACTAAGTTGCCTTCTGCTGAGGGTATTGGCTTGTTTCATAAGTATTGGCCAGATTTGAGGGAAAGAATCAAGGAAAAGAATACATTTTACTAAGGGCCAGTTTTACCAATCTCGGATAAATCCTCAGATAGAATAAGTACTGAAATAAAGCTAAGTCAAAACGGTGTTTTACCATCCTCAGATAAACACCAGAATAAACAACATATCCTGATAGTTATACTGTCCTCTGGAGGTCGGATAGCCACTTATTCCTCAAATAGTGAACCATTTTGCTCAAATTTACGACCATAAATGACAGTACTTCTGGTCAGCTTCGATTTGAAAATGCCTTCAAAACCATAGTATTTCGTGTTATATAATTATCATTTTAAACCTTGACGATAGGAATAAGTTTTAGGGTGCAATTGAACAGCAGATTATATCTAGATTACTTGTCTGTATTTCATTTTCAATGATTGACAACATAGCCCCCAAAAAGAGAAACGAAACGGAAGTTTTGAGTCTCTGAGATCAGAGTTCTCCAGCTGCATTTCAACACCACTACTTATTTTGTAAGGAATTGTTTTATTTCCTGCTTTAATGTAACGCACCATAGAGTTCATGCAAAGCAGCCACTACTTATGAAATAACCCCGTAGTTTATGCCATTTCCGAAAGCCAGTCATTCCCATCCTTGGAATGGCTTCGTCATCCTTGCTGAATCTGTAAAAACTTTTAGTGCTCTCATTATTCTGCAACCTTAGAATAATGGATCTATCAAATCTTGCATTTTGATTTGGGATAGACATCAGATGGCAAAGCATAATTTTATTCAGTTTTTTTTCTTCCTTACAGGTGCCAGGACAGACCTTTGCAATAAGGATGACAAAACTGCCTTAGACCTTGCCACAGATCCAATTGTAGCTTCAGCCTTAAGGACAAATGGTAATGAGCAGTTGCTATTATTTACACTTTTGTTTCCCCCCTCATTAGCAAGTTCTAATGGAGTGCCTGTTCTTTTTTTTTAGTACCACCAGCAGATGAATACGAAGACACAGAAGATTCAGACTAACTCCAAAGAAGCTTTTCCATTTCCTCCAATGCAATTAATTCTCTATATATATTTTAAATAAAATTGTTATTTTCTAACGAGCATTCGGAATTTCTTTCTAAATCAGTACATACAATTTATTATCAACTCTTTATTTTCATCGACACAAGAGACAAAGTAACATTGGTTTTTATCTAAAGACGAGGTGCCCTGTACTGGATCGGTTGAGTCACCTGTAGACCTGGCATGTTTCCAAATTCCTGAACAAGAAAAGGGGAGAAGAAAAAAGTTATTTCCTGTATGTTTGGGCCATTTTTTTTTTTTTAAATAATTCAAAAGCATATCCTTACCATCATTTTTAACATCTCTTTAGTGTCGGGATCAATTTCTATTATGTCCATATCCAAGTAAGACACCTGAAACATTTTCCAATGATAGATTCATTAAAAATAAGAATTGTTGCTGGTCAACAGAAAAATGAGTTTTAGAATCTTAGATTAAACTCCAATGAAGGTTTAATCCAGCTTTAAAAACCAACACATTTATACAAGAACTATAAATTTACCAAGCAACTTGGGTATTGCTTAAAGTGCGAGAGTGGTGAGAGCTTATACAGTAGAGCCTCTCTATGGATGGGGTGCATGTTTACAAACATTAGCTTACTTCGTGCCTAGACGTATTTCCAGTTTCGAAATAACTGCGCTTTTGTTGTTGGCTGTGACTATAAGTCAAAATAATTTAGACTGCCTGCTGAGTGCCGTGATTTATCATTACCGTATTTACCTGAATCTAAGACGACCCCTCAAAATTTGCAAGTATTTCAAGGAGAAAAAAAAATTTTAAGTCAAAAACTGAACTATATGTACTCCGACAGTATTGAAATTCTTTAAGAGTGTGTCTAAAATGTCCAACCGGTCATGAAATTTTGGAGCCAACAGTTCAGTCACTGTTGAGCCCGTCACAACGTTCAGTTTGGAGCCACCAGTGACTGACTCAAAATTTTGACAATGTCCGATCGACGCGGGAACGATGCAGGCATACCTGCATTTTAAATTTTCTCCCAATTCGGATGACCCTCGATTCATAATGCGACCGGTCGCGCTAATCGCGATCGGCTTTGAATTACCAGTCGCAATTAGCGCGACCGGTTGCGTTATGAATCGGGAGAAAATTTAAAATGAATAAAGCCAACAATGTATGCCTGCATCGTTCCCGTGTCGATCGAACATAGTCAAAATTTCGAGTCAGTCACTGGTGGCTCTAAAATGAGCTTTGTGACGGGCTTAGACTGGTCGCCACCGGTCGGACTTTTTAGACACACCCTATGTTTTTAAGTTGTTGTGCAATCTGTTATTCTTACGAAGCATGTGGAAAACAAGCAATTTCATTGGATAACTCCCTCGGTCTCGTTTTCCTCTAATGGCTGAACGCCAAGACTAATGGGACTTGAATAGAGACTTAAATCAGTATTGCTAACTTCGCAGATTTCCCGCTAAATTTCTTCTGATTTTTTATCAAAATTATGCCAAAAATCTGCTAAAATAATTCATTAGTACAATTGAATCAGTCAGTTTCAACGGATTTTGGCTTTGTTTTAGGGAGAAAAATTTTTGAATCGGCTACATGGGATCCTATACATGTATTCAAAGTTCGATCCGATATTTGATCCGAAGTAGAGTTTCAAATTCAACTATTTTATTTGTAAAGCTTCTCTCCCCACCCAAAATGAAGTTAATTATTTATTAGAGGATGAAATGTAATGTTTGATGAAAACGGCATAGTTGTACTACTGCCTATAAAGATCGAAAATAGCAATGGACTCTTGCAGTGAAGCACCCCCCCCCCATCGCACGCGGTAAAGATCCAATTCTAAGACGACCTCCCATTTTTTGCCCTCTAAATTTGGAAAAAAACCTTGTCTTAGATTCAGGTAAATACGGTAATTTATTGTTGAGTCTGATATTATAAAACAGTACACTGAAATCAATGAAACGTTACTTTACTCAATAATTTTGCCTTTTCCGAATTGATTAAACCAGGAATAACACAATACGGCATTTTTGTTGGTTAAATGGTTCGTTTTTTACTCTTTCCTGCCTCAGAAAATTCTAAGGTCGGAAGTCTACTCCCTGCGTACCCCGTCTATAGCAAATGTTGATAGAATGTCAATTTTCTGTGGTCTTATTGATTTAATGCTTTTTCAACTTCCATATAGCGAAATCTTTACAGCATAATTATCCCTATAACATACCTGTTTTCCACATAAAACCTCCAAAATATGTGTATTTCCAGTTTCGTGCACACTTTGCCAAATTTTCCTGTTTTCCACATTTTCAGTCCAGACAATACATTTTACTGAAATTTGCTACCTGCAATTAGCATGACCCTACAACCAACAAGCAAAGTTAAAAACAAGTTTTTACGCCACAACCTCTGCCCGGTTGGCTGCAGCTGTGGCGTTAGGCTTATCAGCAAAATTACGTAAAGTTACAGGTGAAAACGAGCCAAGAAACTGGACACAACTACCAACCAGTAAAAGCAACGAAGCCACATATCCACAAAAGATAATTTTTAATGCCTCAGATGTACGTTTTGGGGGCTACACTCCCTTCAACAGTGAGTGATTAACAGCCAAAAAATACTCTGAAATTACAAGGAATCACAGCAAGTAACAACCAATTAGAAATTTACAACAACCAAAATAATAAAAGGCGGCAACTAATCAAGCTATTCTAGAGTGAATACACAAAGGAACCCATTTTTAAGGACCCCACTCCACATACAAGAGATAAATTACATGACAAACTCTAAGAGGGGCAACCAATCCCCTACTGACATCGGACTGTCATCACCACTGAATAACTGATTAGAAGTATTTTTTCGTTTGTTTTGCCAATGAAATTTTGCTTTATTTGCCATCTTCATAGAGTATGATTAAAAAAGAAACGCTTCAAAAACATGTAAAATTCAAATGTGGGTTATTTCCTATTGATGACTGTACAATGAGTGGCTTTTGGAAGGGAACCATCCTCTAACTCCTTCTGAAAGACTTAAAAAAACCAACCATCATTCAATTATGCTCATGGATTACAGAGGCTTGACAGCATTATAAAAGGGTTTAAAAAATGATGTATCTCCAATGCCATGGATGGGACAGAGAATGATATCCTTTGGAAAACTGAAAATGTTAACAATGAAAATGAAGAAAAGAGCAGTGATTACAGTGATGATGATGATGATGATGATTAAAACTAAATTACACTTGGAATTGTTACAAGGCAAATTAAGTTGTAAAATTTTGTTAATAAATTAATTTTTATTTGTAGTTTTGATTTTTTAAGTTTACTATACCGGGTAATCCAAAAGTGTATTACATTTTTTTTTTTTTTTTTTTTTTTTTTTTTTACATTGCTTGCGCGTGCCTCGTAATTCTTATGAAAGCATTGAATTGCTGGAAAGGAAACACTGAAAATGTCGTTAACAATGTAACACACTTTTGGATCACCCGGTATTTGATAAATTGTTTAACTAACCATAATTTAGAGTCAATGTTGCTGCTAATTTTTTTTTTTTGTATTGGTATTCAAAATTGGAGAGGTCGCCTTATATTCGGGCTAATACGGTAATTTCAATGCTTCTTAACATTAAGAACAAAACTTTTCCTATACATGACTTCGCTCGGGGCCATCGTGATCTTTTTTTCTTCTTTACCGGGCCCGATTCCAGTAAAGGATCTAACCCGTGACGTCACACACGAGATCTGATTAGCGCACAGAGCAGATATAACAAGCGTGTTATTAAGTCCAATTTTAGCTTTATAATTAAACAATTTTTGACGTAATGCCTGAAAAATATCTTATAATATATGAATTAATTCTTTGACGTTGGAATATATCAAAGAATTATGAAAAAAAATATATTTTTTTAAAATCACTGTTTATTTACATATGAAAAAAAATTATATCAGTGATTCTAAAAATTAGCAGACTACACAGTACAGAAGAAAAAAATTTATCTCCATAATACTTTATTTAGGAATACTTTGTAGATAAATGTCTTAAATTCTTATGTCAATATTTTTTCAGATTTAAAAGTTCCAAATAAAATGTATTTGCATTCTGTAAACATTCTCCTTTTTTTCCCTCCACTTTTAAGTGTGGAAAAATATTGACATTAAAATTTAAGACACTATTTATCTACAAAGTATTCCTAAATAAAGTATTATGTGGGATACAATTATTTTTTCTAATTTTTAGAATTACTCATATAATTCTTATCGTATGTAAATAAACACTGTGATTTAAAAAAAATATTTTTTTACATAATTTTCTGATATATTCCGATGTCAAAGAATTAATTCATATATTGTAAGATATTTTTCAGGCATTACGTCAAAAAATGTTGAATTATAAAGCTAAAATTGGACATAACGCGCTTGTCGTATCTGTTTTGTGCGCTAATCAGATCTCGTGTGTGACGTCATTAACTCTTGTATCGGGCCCGGTAAAGAAGAAAAAAAGATCACGATGGCCCCGCTTCGCTGCCTATCTAATAAAGTCAAGGCAGGTCATCGCCATTGCATGGTTCGTACTATTTTTTAGAAATCTTAAATAAGGAGTTCTTAAGGACTTTTGAAAGATTTTTTTCATTGTACATGAATTAATGCCATACGTTTAACTAAAATTTAATTTAAATTCATACATGCATAAAATTACAATTTATTAATAAATGAAAGATATAAAATTTATTACAATTTTATTTATACATAAAATGTTAACGGTTTTTTAAATGCCATTGTTTATCAGATATTTCGGTATGTAAGTCTTGTATCTCTTTTTCAATTCCTTTAATATTATCTCTCATGTCTTCACATTTAATGAAATGGTCAACACTTCTTAAAGCTTTTGCTTCTTTTGCAACAGTTGTTCAACATCAAAACATCACATTATAACTTTTTCTTTTAGCTGTAAGCAAATCAATATTTTCATTCTTTCTTTTATCTGATATTTTTTCTCTTTCTCTTTGTAAATGTTCCATATACTTCTGACGAGCTGATGATACGGATGCTCGAAGCTCCTTTGTAATTTCAATGTTTTCAACACCATCACAATATCTTACGTGGTCATAAATAGTCCTAATTTCTGTTTAAGTTTCACACACCATATTTTCGACCTCATTTTTTTGTTAACAGAAAAGCCACGCTCTACAGTAGCCTGGCCATGGGATAAAATCAGAAGGATTTTTGTAATATTCAAAATATTACAATATTCCTTTTTCGCCATGAGCAAAGTAAGAAATCCTTAAGTCATGTTTTACATAAAATACTTCTTAAGGACCATATAATAAATAGTCAAATTTAAGGACTGTTAAGGTAAAAATAAGCACTTTTTAAGGGCCCTTAAAAGCTAAAACTGAAAATAAGGAGTTCTTAAGGACTTTTAAGGACCGTACGAACCATGCATTGTTCAAAGTTTTTTTTTATTGTGATTATGTTTTCTGAAATAATTAAAATTTGAAAGCAGAACGGACTGAGAACAATTTTGTAACAAGTATTTCATTGAAAAATACCGATAAAACATATCACATAAGCATGTTTATTAAGGCTGACGAGTTTGTTTTTTTTTTTCCATCGGCATCGGTAAAATTAACATTTCACAAAAATGTTTATGGGCTTATACTTTCAATAAAATTAATTAATAAATTTGAACAAATACTAAAATTTTAATATAAAAAATTCTTTTGATTTTTGACAGCTTTAACATCAGTTCTTGTGTCGATACTCATAGAAAGTAATTTTTTAACATGCTCGCACATTTAAACTCTTCAGCACGCCTCCATTATTACTGTGCAGTGCATTATAGATAGTTTGGTCTGATAATGATGTTCTTGAGAACTTTTTGCAATTTTGCTGCTAACTTAAGCCTAATGCCACAAGCTGCCGATTGGATAGAGCTTGTGATGCAAAAACTTGTTTTTAACTTCGCTCTCTGGCTGTTTGCGATAATTTCGTTTGTTGGCTGTCAGGTCATGCTAACTGAGGGAACCAAATTTCGTAATAAAGAGCTAAAATATACCTTAAATCCTTACTTTATAGGGATAATTAAGCTACAAAGATTTCAATTTATG
Organism: Rhysida immarginata; assembly: GCA_023313115.1. NCBI lineage: Eukaryota > Metazoa > Arthropoda > Chilopoda > Scolopendromorpha > Scolopendridae > Rhysida > Rhysida immarginata. Next base: position 783,353 of record JAHWFO010022369.1, read on the forward strand.
GAGGTTGAAAAAGCATTAAATCAATCGGATTTTTGCTGGGTTCATAGAAAAATTACGTTATAGAGATAATTTCGCTGTATCGATGTTCGTTATAAGGAGGTTCTACTGTAGCTCAATGTTCAATGTCATAATTCTACTTTTAACATGCAAAACCAACTTACATCTGGTACATAATTATCCCTCCTTTCTCTTTCCTCTTCTTGAAGTTTAATGGAAATTCCTCTCACAGGACCACGTTGAATTCTCTTCATAAGATGGGTCACAAACCTAAAGTTTTCCAGAAAGTACCAAATAAATGAAGGAGAAAAAACTTTAAAAACCTACCCACCCACCCACTCTAGTGTTAAGCCTGTTTCACAATTAAATCGCCCACATTTGCCCCAGCGAATCCGAACAGGATGCAAATACTAGCACTTCCGTTAGCAAAGCGGGCGATTTAACAATTTTCAGTTTCCATTTCACAATTAAATTCGCAGCCGCATTAACTATCTCCTGATTGGTTCATTCTACGTGCGGTTGGAAACTGTACCCCGAACCATAGCCTACATGATAAGAGAATAGGCTTATGTAGGCTATGCCTGAAGCAGGGCCTTTTAATCTTTTAAGCAGGTTAGATTAAAAGAACCTACCCGAATGAATTGTAAGCTGTCATAATATGCCCAAGTGGATTTGTATATTTCTTCCGTTTTTGTTACTTCTCTCCAAAATAATTAATAAATAATAAATAAAATCAAAATGAAACTAGAAATATAAAATAAAATAAAAAGCTGACGTTTCGGATAGAGACTATCCTTTATCAAAGCAAAAAGGATAATTCTCTAAAGGCAATAAGAATATTTTATTTATTATTTATTAATTATTTCGTTAATTATTATTATTATTTATTTTTCATTTTTATTTAATAACTATTATTTATTGTATGTTATTGTATTCCAGGGTTTTTGTGTCTCGTCCTTTTCTCTTATAAACATCCGTTCAATTACTTCTCTCCAACTTTTCCCCCTATAGTTCTGTGCGAACCTGAAGCTTCCTGATTGGTTTAAGCTGTCGCAGATTCGCTAAATTTCAGAACCTGCCTGAATTGAAAATTTTGCCCGCAAAGCAGAAGAGCAGTGCGGGCGATTTCCGCTAATTGTGAAACAGCAGTATGTGCGGAAAATCTTCGCCTCGGTTGCGGTTTCCGCATTCACCTGTTTTTCGCCCGCAAACAGTAATTGTGAAACTGGCTTTAGTCAAAATTTCCATTCATAGAGTAGAGATATCATTCTAAAATTCACAGAAGCACTTCTCGTGCAAATTCAAATATTTTAGACATAATTAAAAATAGAGCATACAAAATAAAATATGCAATTATATAAGAGTAGGAATTATAATAATGTAAAATTAATTTAAAATTAGTAACTCCAATTTAATTAAAGGAAATAGAGATAAATTACATGATAAAAAACAACTGATAAATGAAAGTCACATTGGGTTTTAATATTTATTTTTATCTCTATTTCCTTTAATTAAAACGGAGTTACTATTTTTTTTAATTAATTTTACATTAAGCAATGTCACGATATTTTGGTTTTATTAATCCTGTACACATGTTAAAAGGGTCTGGGGAAAATGCTGAATTTGTTCACCCCACCCCCGTTTTTCTTGGCTAAATTATTTTGAACAAATTGGGAACAAAATGTTTAACATGCTTTAATCAATTTCTCATTTTGTTCTTGTGCCTTTATTTCCCTTAGCCACTTTTGGCCATTATAATAGCTCACCGCTCTGTCTTTCATTAATTCATGACAATGGGGAAGTTGCATGGAATATTTTTTACAAATTAAAGCACTGTTTCATACAGATTGTGTTATGATGAATATGAAATCGTTGTTAAATTGATTAGAAATATTAAAGAAACTTATTAAAATTAGCGCTAAAAACGTGAAACCACACCTCCCAATGAGGCAGCTCCACGTCAAGGCTTTAACCATTGTCGTTGATAGCGGGGAGCAGCCAAGTGACATCATATTACTCGCAGGCTATGACATACAGTTTTCTTGTGGTGTCAATTTTAACATTCTTTTAAAAAATAACTAATTTTTTTTCATAAACGAATTACTATTCCTTGATATTGATAACGAATACTATAGAAAACAACTTAAAAATTTCATGCAACTTCCCTATTGGTGAAGGTCTAGGGAGAATGTTACAAGAATAGCATAGGAAAAAACACAATAACAGAAGAACTATGATGAAACTCCTTCACCAAGACCTTCCTGTGTTTCTTCTGCTTCATCCAGATCTACATACGCTCCACAAGACCTTCGATTCATCTGTGTTTCCGTCCACTTCATATATTGCATTACTCCACATTGAGTGACTTTCATTATCAATTGTTAAGATTTATTTTATTTTTTCTATTTTTTAATCAAAAGGAGTTACTGTTTTTAATTATTTATTCAATATTACAACTCTTATATATTTTTTAGTGAATGTTTTTAAAAATTAGTGAATTTTTGGTGATAGATGGCGCTATTTCTAGTGATGAACAAACAGTCCACTTAAAGTGCTGGCAGCAGTGCTTTTAGTCAAAATGCCACTTTTCACCTCGAAAAACGGCAAAACAGCTTTATCACTCAATAGACTAAAAAAAAACAACAACAAAAAAAAAACCTAAATCTAAACCCAGAGGAAGGAGGCACATTAATTGTTCCCAAGCAGCCATTCATATCAAAGTGACATGGCCTAGCCCAGAATCGCTGCATTACAAAAGGGGAATTGTGTTCACGGCAAAAACAAAAAACCTGATCTTAGTCGACACTTACCCGGCAATTTTATTGCGTAATTTTTTGCTGGGAATGATGGCAATCTCCTCACAAATGCGTTTGTTCGTGTGGAAATCGTGGGTAAGGCGAGTGTAGTATTTCTCGATGATAACTCTGGCAGCTTTTTTAACGGTCTTCGTTCGCACGCGACCCTATCAAAATAACCAACAACAAACATTTCAGTCAAACCACGGAAACTTTATACGCGTTCTTTTCTGGTTTGAATCGAGTTAATAATGTCGATGGCGAAGGATAATTTTTTAAGCTGAACGGTTTCACATACTCACCATGATGACGATGCTGGCGATCCACCAAATGGAAGAATTTTTAGGCCTGCCACCTAGCGTTCGTTGAAGAAACTGACTGAAAGTTCGTAAAAACGCTTCGACTCTCAGCAGT
>JAHWFO010022369.1:791558-805351 GCA_023313115.1 Rhysida immarginata
AATAATTTTTCATATCAATAACATATAGTTTCGTTCAAAAAAACATATAGTTTCGTCCAAACGGCTAAAGCTATCGAGACCAAACGTTAAACTTAAGACGAAAATCTTCCTCGGGAGGTCTGATTAGTTTTCCAGTGGAATTGGTGAACCGGAAGTATCAGTTTACTCCAGCGCCAAAATATAAATTTTGAAATATCTCGTTAACCATTGCGTTTATGAAAATTTTGAAAAGATTGAAAAGTGTTACAATTTCAATTTTAAACAATTTTTTGTTAAGAAAAGTTTTCAAAATTACAACCGGAAGTGCCAGTTTTACTCTTTTGAAAATCCAGTTTTTGGCTAATTCAGGCGAAATAAGATGGTATAGGAAAATTTGTATAGTATACACAAGTGTTTTAGAAGCTAATTTTAAACAACTTTTGTTAACAAAATTTTTCAAAATCCCAACCGGAAGTACCAGTTCTATTCTTGACAAAATCCTGTTTTTTGCTCATATAGGCGAAAGATGGTATATGAAAATTTGGAATCTATACCAAAGTGTTTAGAGGCTGATTTGAAGTAACCTTTATTCACAATCTTTTTCAAAATTTCTATCGGAAGTAGCCATTTTAGACAGCTGTTTTATTTTTTTCTGTATTTGGACCAGGACATTTATGTATAAGAAAGTCGGGCGGTGATCACACCTCATTTTTTTGTTTGTTCGATTCTCCAGATATTCTACTGTTACACTTCATTTGACAGGTTGAATCAAAAGTCTGTTATTTCCAAAACAATTTCAAACGAGTGAAGATACAACAAATCTGTTGCAGGCAATATTTAGGAAGTTAGGCAGGGGCTAAACAATGGTGGTATCAAATTTGACCTTTGACCTCGAATTTTGCACCTTACAACAGATTTGTTGTATCAGGTAGAGAAAATTTTGCATTTGTAAAGTTGTAGAGCTCAACACCCTGATTTTAACAACAAAAACTAATAAAAAAGAGATTAAAAATAAACACACTATAGGCAAGAGCGTTAAGGCGCAGGATCTGTTTTCTATGTGGATGGAATGGCATCTTGGTGGGACCTGCTTTCTACAACGGTTGCCTTGCAAGTTAAAACGCCATTGTTGGAAAGGTTGCACATAGAATTTTTTTGAATTTTAAATAAGTTGATAGCGAATATTGATAGTTACATGCAATTTTTCCCATTTGATGTATTACATGCCGTCGAAGCCTCCACGAGACACAAGCAAAGCTCTTTTATGCATCTAATGTGTGCAAATCATACAGTAAAATAAGATCGCAAAATTGTTTTATTTATTTTTGTATTATCTACCAGCCCCTTTGATTGAAGAAAAATGCACTGCAAAAAGACAACTATTGCATTTTCTGGTGTATCGCACTGTTTTTTTTACAAAGCTTTTGGAACATGATAGCATTATAAGAAATAGTACTTGTTCACTTTTAATAGTTGTTCTTTTCCCTCTCTTTGTAATCGTACTTAATTTTTATTAGTAAAAATCTCCAAGCGCTTTGTAAATGAAGGAATTTTTATTTCTTAAGTAGGATCACATCTTTATTGAAATAAATAAAGTTTTTCGTGTAATTTGCAAAAATTTTTCGGATGTTTTAACATCAAGATAATTCTATAAATTCATTTATCTTATGAACAGTTTACGGTGTCTCAGGTAAATTCTACAGATAATAGAGGACTGTAGGGAATGCAAATTCAGGTACCATGAGATCTTGAACGAGTAATACTGTATGTGGATCGGAAGGGTAAGGGTAGGGGTGATCGATTTTTTTCCTATGGGGGCACCTCAAGTCATTGGTTTATGAAACTTCAATACGTAGAATCTGCTTGTCAGGGCCCAAGCTGTATGTCTCCTTGTACAACAGACACTAAAGATATTTGAAAGAGTGTGGCTATTGTAATAAATGTATGTATTGAGACTGGTGGTTGCCGCTTTGAACATTTGAGCTGTAAGTTGTTTATGAATAACTAAACTATTCTTTGCTCTAAAAACAAAAGCAGCATAGAAAAACATTCCTCGCGCGTATTACTCATTCAATATCTCGTGGTGCCTGATATACTCAATTCCGACCGTTGCTTCCTTCTCTCAAAATACTCAATTGACAGACTTCTACCATTAGTAACGTTTCCACCGTGTAAAGTTTGGAGACATCCTATACCCCTATATCCAGAGTTTATGAAAGAGAGGGTTTCCATCACATATTTTATAATTTCATATACGAGGGTTGTTCCGAAAGTAAGTTTCGTCATTTTTTTCGCACGGAAACTTCATTGCCAAAAAAAAAAAAATACGGCATGGCATCATGAACTATACACCTTCCACTATTTTTTCGACATAGTCGCCACCGACATTGAAACATTTGTCGTAGCGTGCAATCAGTTTGAAGAAAGAGTAGCAGCAGGCAGGCGTGCCCAGGCTATTCGAGTACAAATCACGATGGCAGACAGACGTATACTAACAACGTGGTCGCATCCCAGTTCACCAATGAGGAAAAAATTCAAAGTGTCGCCCTCCACAGGAAAGATTATGGCAACAGTGTTCTGGGACGCGAAAAGTGTGATTCTCATCGAATTCCTCCATCAAGGGACCATCAATGCGGCACGCTACTGCGACACCCTCACCAAACTCAGATCCGCTATTCGACGAAAGAGACCAGGGCTTGAGTGAAGGTGTTGTGCTCTTAGACGATAACGCAAAACTACACTCAGCAGGGCTCACATAAGATCAGGTAGCCTCGGGCACGCCTGCTAGCTGCTACTCTCTCTTCAAATTGATTGCACGCTACGACAAATGCCTCAATGTCGGTGTCGACTATGTCGAAAAATAGTGCCAGGTGTATAGTTCATGATGCCATGCTGTATATTTTTTTTGGCAATGAAGTTTCCGTGTGAAAAAAAATGACGAAACTTGCTTTCGGAACAACCCTTGTATTTTTTATCTTCAACAAATGCGAGGAGTTTAAATTCTTTAAGGAAAATTTGTAGAAATTTCGGTTTCTTGACTTTTAAACATTAAGCTTCTTCTCGCAGTCTTGCTATATAAAAAGTGTCAAGTTTTTAATTCTTCTCTTGATTTTCTCACTTATGTTTTCTATGTGAATGCCACCACAGCCTTGATCCAAGAGAAAGTGAGCACAGTCTGTTTGCTTGTTTGCAATTGCCTGGAGAGAAAGGAAGAATGATGTTTAAATTGGTATAAGCATGGAAAGAGTTTAAAATTTTTTTTATTTCATTATCCTTCTGTCGGGTGCAACTGAGATAATAGGCACAGATCTCACATTTTACCTCTCCTTTGCCTTCACAGATGGAAAACCACTAGCAATTTTGAATAACCGTCTCTTATGCACTGATGTTTGAATATGTTAAAAAAAATAATTGAATCTATTTCAAGACTAAAGTAGATCTGTCAGGCACATTGCACCTGATTTTGTAAGATTTCTATATATTTTATATTTCTTTCTTTTTTTTAAAAAAAAAAAACACCTAAAATTTTGTACATTAATGAAAGTATGATTTGAAAAAAATATAAGAAGGATTTTCTAACTACTAACAGATCTTTTAATAGAATGTGCTCGAAGAAGTGATGCTTGCATTGCGCCCGACGGAAAGTTAATCAGACTAAAGAAAATACATATTTGCAAACATTTTGAACATAATAAACAATAATTACATGATGCAGAAAGGATATTTTTATAGGGATCACTCCTAGAATCACTTTAGATTCAATACCATTTTCTGGTCATGATCTACAGCTGTGAATTGTAAAGAGAAAGCTTCTTTTTATCGTAACCAAGTCACTTAGTATGATCACATCTGAGTACTTGCAGTCGTGGAGTTGTTTGGAGTGAATCATTCATTTTAACATTTTTGTTTTAGTTCTGTCAGTGGCATAGCCTCTCCAAATCTCGTTTTGATTTCCAAACGACCACGAATAACGAGCGATGCTTTGCTTGAAATTGAAGCACTATTGAGAGAAGCGGCTAGCGACACGGTGGAACATGACTTCATGGCAAGTTCCTGTAACCGGCCGAGGGGAAACCAACTGCCCCCTGTAACCAAATAGGTTGGGGTATATATCAATTATTTACCCCCGGAGGGGGACGTCGTAGACAGAACGCCGAAGGCGTTCGAGTAACGGAAAACAGTGACCAATGAGCCTCATTGAATGAAGCCCGAAGCGCCGAGAGTGGTAAAAGTTTGTTAAATTTAAACACGGCCTGCCAGATAGTAAAAGGTCTGTGCGGAAGTCTTTTCTGCAGAAAAACTGATAGAAAAACTGCGCTCTCCCTTCCATTTTTCGCCATGACGTCATGTTCTGCCGTGTCGCTAGCCGCCAGTCTATTGAGATGCCTTCATTTTGATCATGTGCTCCTAAGGGGCACTTTTGTGACTGGTTCGGGAACCAATGGTTACCAAGAGGTCACATTACACACATGGCCTAAAACTCTAAACTCTGGAAAACTTTACAGACCACTCTCAATTCACAAACATTTGTTCTAAGAAATTTAATGATTCATGCAAAATTTCTAAAAGTGACCAAAAGAAAGTTGCTTTTATAATGGAACGCCATTCATGGTATACAGAAATGGATGTCATTAGACCTTATCATTTCCATTATATGTTACTCTTTCTTCCCATCTCCTGACATTGGTGATTTGTCATGGCCACGGTGATCCCTTCTTTATACTGATTCTACTGTCTTTTGATCAATCTGCAGAAAGCGTTAACCAAAACTCTAATTTGAACAAAGAAAACCTGAACTTGTACCTATTTGAAATATTACTTACAACTTGCAGGGCTGTCCTTCCAAACGAATCCGGTTGATCTAAATCGATACCAGCTAACTTATATAAGCAAAGGTTTTGAATGTCACCTTTTTCTGCTAAACTATTTTAAGAGTTGAAAATGAAAATTAATAATTAAAAAATAATTCCCATAAAAACAGCGCTCTTTTAATTTATTCTATGGCATTCACCTGCACAATTTAGCACCAAACAATTTCCTGTCATAATTAGAGCAACCGCATTCTTTAGAGGAATTGGTGAAAGGAGGGCACCGAGTTTCTTTCTCTGTTTCGTGTTGCAGAAGAAATTCCATGTGATCCTTTTGCCCTTCCTGTTCTGATACACAAAACGGAACGTGTGGATCACTGTTACCACTCACTATCTTCATTCCCTAAAGTAAATAAATGAAGCAAATTATAAAAACTGAAATCCTTTTTGTTAAAACTATAATCGGGGTAAACTCGAGATAAAATCCCTTTCCAGATTTCTGTTGAATGAAATAAAATTCACATTAATGAAATTCAGAGGACTTGTAATGAATTCTAAACAAATTCCAATACAGGGAATGAATAGGAACTTGAGAGTACTCTATCTGATGGAGCACCTTTCATCATCTCAAATATGCAAATTAGGATACATCCAAATTCTATCTCGAAAACCGTAAGAGATACACAACAAAATTCCAATTGCACATTTGTTTAACAGCAAATTCCAAACAAAACAAAAAAAAGTTCACCAAAATCCGATGAGCGAATCACCCACAATCCTCATTGCAAGCTCTGCAACAGGACAATTGGCTCTTCTACTGTTTGTTGCTTACTTATACAGTCAACTGATGCAAAGTACGTGTTTCCATCAATCCAGATAGTGTTCAATGTGGTGTACGCTTGCACCATAGCATAATTCCGCTCGACATTTCAACGACGCCTGGTTGTTGCATGGTAATTTTGCCTTGCCTCATCAAAGCAGATGACCATATTGATCATTTCCTCGTTAGTTACTGTGCCATCTTGCTTTGGTCTGATTTTTTCTCAGCTTCAACACGCCTTCCTTTTTACACCAATTGCACAGGAAACTGGTGACTTTATGGTCAATTGTGGAACTTTCCAGAACAGGATGAGGATGGTGCATGAATAATTTGCAGAGCTTGCAATGAGGATTGTGGGTGATCCGCTCATCGGATTTTGGTGAAGTTTTTTTTGTTTTGTTTGGAATTGAACAAATGTGCAATTGGAATTTTTTGTGTATCTCTTACAGATTTCGAGACAGAATTTGGATGTGTCCTAATTTGCATATTTGACAATATGAAAGGTGCACCCTCAAGTTCCTATTCATTTCCTGTATTGGAATTTGCGTAACTCCATTGGTATCCAAGATAAGAAGGTGTCCAACGATTTTTGACTCACCCTGCGGGAACAATGATATTTATGTTATATTTATAACATCTTGTTTGACCCTCGAAATTATGCTAGTCACCGTTCTGGGCATATTTTCTATAGGTTCCGATTAACAGTTTCCCGGTACTTGAGTCCGTTCTTGGTGCATAGACTTAACTATGTCAGCAGTAGATTTCGATGTGGTTCCTCACTTGATGCTCCAACTTGCCCCATAAGTGTTCGATTGGATTAAGGTCATGGCTTTGTGTGGGCCACGGAAGGCGATTGACATTATGCATGGGCACCACTGCCTGACAGAAGCCAAAACATGACATGGTGGATTACTGTTCTGAAAGTAACAATCCTCGTTAACAAGAGATTCCCCGGAGTGCCGGAAGCACCCGATTGCCCAAGATGCCGTTGTAGGCTTCAGAGTTCAAATTGTTTCAACCACATGCAAGGGTTCCAAGCCATGCCGTGAACAAACACCCCTATGCTATCACCACCAAACTTCACGGTTGGATCGATGTACTCGGGTAAAAAAAAGGTGCTCCCCTGTCATTCGCATACCTAAACACGCCCTTCCGACTGCAACAGTGTGTAGCATTCAGGATTCGTCACTCCACAAAACGTTTTTTTTTTGCTCTTCGGCAGCCTTGTTGCCTGGCACATGTTTAGCTTGTGTGCATGAAGTGATGTGCAGCATTTGCATTGAAATCCATAAGGGAGATTGGACCTCTGTTATGACCATATGTCATACTGTTTTGCATTGTACGGCATATAATATAATAAATCCTGCTTTGTTGAAAGGACGAGTGCATGGGAACCATTTTTGTTCTTTTTCCTGCCAGGAATCGGCTCCCGAACTTTGCCGACATTGTTTGGAACCACCCTTTATACCACATATGTGCATAACGAATTTGATAATCTTTTTAGATATTTCTACACGAAGAATGAATAGCTAATTTCAACAGAGATGATGTAAATAATTGATCATGTTCACCTGCTTCCTTAAAAGTTCTGCAGTTGGAAACGTGCCATTCTTGATTATTTCACCAAACACTGATGTTAACAACGAATATGTTGCATTGTAAAATTCCTGAAATAAGCATCATAAAAAAAGAACAGATTAAAATATATTTCTGTAGAATTTTATAAATATTTTTGCAAGTTAATTGCCGTGTTTTTTAATGTAATAATCCTTGAAGGAGCACTTAACTATGGTTACTTATCACAGTGATACTTCTTTCTTCTCTCCCTTTTTCCCATTTGTTAAGGTTTTTTTATGTCAGGAAAATGTTACAGATTAAAACGCACAAAAATCATTCTAGGTTAGATCAGAGCAAGTGATTAAATAAATACCACATCAGAGTATAGATTACTTATTAAATACAGATGAAAGACGAAAGAAAAAATTCTGCAACAAGGATTCGAACCAGGCACCAAGAGTAGAGTATCTACGAGGGGAGTTCAATAAGTAATGCAACACATTTTTTTCTGAAAAAAGGGGTTGTTTTATTCAGCATTCAAATACACCATGTTATTCCCCAATCTTTTAGGTACACAACACTATTTTTCAACGTAATCTCCATTCAATGCTACGGCTTTACGCCACCTTGAAGTGAGGGCCTGTATACCTGCACGGTACCATTCCACTGGTTGATGTCGGAGCCAACGTCGTGCTGCATCAATAACTGCTTCATCATCCGCGTAGTGCGTTCCACGGATTGCGTTCTTCATTGGGCCAAACAGATGAAAATCCGTCGATTTGCTCGAATGAGAGTGTTCTCATGTTCCGACATTGCAGGAGTCAGAGCTGTGCACGGCCGGCCAGCTCGCGGGAGATCAGACAGTTTTGCTTGACCTTGCGGCGATGATGACACACGCTTTGCCCAACGACTCACCGTGCTTTTGTTTACTGCCAGATCACCGTAGACATTCTGCAAGCGCCTATGAATATTTGAGATGCCCTGGTTTTCCGCCAAAAGAAACTCAATCACTGCCCGTTGTTTGGAACGCACCTTTATTATAGATGCCACTTTAATGTTTGAAAATGTTTGAAAATGTTCCACAAGAAATGTCCAGTTTTTTCAACCAAAATTGGCCGAGAAAAAAAATGTGTTGCATTACTTATTGAACTCCCCTCGTAGCTTGTCGCCTCCACAGACACTGCTATAGAAAGTCTGTCTCTAAGAATCCTAAAGACTGTATCAAAATGGAAAGCCAATGATATGGCAGGCACCTGACTTACAGCTCGGGAATTTCACCTTTCATAACCTTCAGTAAGCCGACGAAAATTCACTATAAGTGATGATAGAAACTGAAGTTATGGTCTATAGAATTGCAAAATGTCCTATAATGAGAAAATGTCCGACTATCATGGAATTAGTGTTTTTTCGCGATTACAGTGGAGCCTCGTACTTCGAACCTTCCCGAGTTCGAATTCTAAATTCAAGAGAAATTCCATTCAGAAATTCGAACGATGCATCTAATTTTGAGTGAAAAAATGTGCTCGTTGCGCAAACTCTATTATACTCCCAGTAAGTCTCTTGTATTCGATGAGTAAGCATCTTTTAGTTAAGTTTTTGGTAAAGTAATTGATTCCCATTAGTAACTTTTCTCTTACTTCCTACTAGTCATATGAGATATCACTGCTCCTGCACTCTATAGAGAAATGAAAGAGCTATTCCCATTTGCCATTGGAATTTCCCCCACAAGTTGACAGCATAATGAGACCCTGCAACTAATTAAGCAAAAGCTTCTGATCGTAACGACACCTTGACCATTAAAGTCCGCCAACTCTACCAGAAGTTAGGTCTATGGCAGGAAGTGCTTTTTGGCGATTTGCCGAAAGTAGGATGCTTTCGGACGCAAAACGCTTGAATTTTCTTATAGAACATTTGAGTGCATCTAATGGCAGTATAGCGGTTTTGCGGAAATTTGCGAAACACCTCCGAAATAGGGATCAAAATTAATTCATTTTTTATTTTTTTGGAAAATCGATCAAATCGCCTCAAACTGGAGCAATATTGTTTTTACGATCCCAATTTCGGAGGTGTTCCGCAAATTTTCGCAAAACGTTATACTGTCATTAGATGCGCACTCAAATGTTCTCTAAGAAAATTCAAGCGTTTTGCGTCCGAAAGCGTCCGACTTCCGGCAGATCGCAAAAACCACTTCCTGCCATAGACAACAATCTTAACTTCAACTCGACCAACTTCTAATAAGAGTTGACGGTAGAGGTGTCGTTACGTTCAGAAGTTTTTCCTTAATTAGTTACAGTGTTTCATTGTGCTGTCAACTTGTGGGGGAATCCCAATGGCAAATGGGAATAGCTCTTTTATTTATTTATTTATTTATTAGTTTCTTGTTTTCACGTCCTTTTTAGGGCGTTAAATTCTGTAATTTTAACTGAAATTATGATTTGAACATTAAATTTGATATTAAATTTATCGATATGGGTTATGTTTAAAAGAGTCTGGGAACAGATTAATTTACTTTCCATTATGTACTATGGAAAAAATGATTCAAACTTCGAATAATTCAGAGTTAGAATGGCTTCGTGGAACGAATTAAATTTCAAGTACGAGACACCACTGTATATCCTGCTAGTTTATATATTCAGTTTATACAACAAATTTTCTTGAAAAGCCCTTACTGCACACCGAGCCCTGCCCCCCCGGGCGGGGGGGGCCCCCTTTTTCTTTTTTATTTTAACATAAAGTCACAATTTTCAGCAATATACTAGGTGCGGTTTATATTCTCGAAAATATGGTAGATATTTATTAAATACCAATATCCCATAGGAAGTGCCTCATTCGACATTCCAGTTTCGTTCCTTGGAATGGAATTTATACAAATGTTGTCATTGTGTATGTGCTTGTTGTAATAACATTCGAATTGTAAATTGCATAAAAAGAGAGGTCCAACTGGATGAATAACTTGGCATCTTCATTAAACAGACCCACAGGAATGTGAAGAGGAGCGATACATTTTTTTATACAAGAAAATGAGAAATTACCTCGGATGTGCTTGATTCTGAAGAATGATTCACTGCTGAAAGCCATTCTGCACTAACATTATTTTTTTGTCCCATTGTCATTTCTCCTCTTAAATTTGATTTCATCATCTGCAAATCAGAAGGAAGGCTAAATGCACGTGCTTCTAATGTAAACACGAATGAAGTGAGTTTAAGGCAATTTTTATATATGTAATGAAAGTTAGTGATTTAAGTTATTGCCTTTATTTTTTCGTCCAAAGAGCAATCCTGACCCAACACGTAAGAAAGCTTTGTAAGAGCAGCTTCTGGAGTCATGTCAAAGCCAGGTATTACACCAACATCGATAAGAACCTAGTTCATAAAAGAAATCTTTAATTGCTATAGATTAGGTTTGTTTCTGAAGAAAGTTTGCATTTACTTTAATTTACCTGCCCGGTTTCATATGAATTTTGAACGTAGCCTCGATAGCACTGTGTGATGTTGACAATGATAATTCCGTTGTCAGTAGCCCTTTTCATTTCACGCAAAATGTCGGGCCTGTTGCTGGGGGCATTCCCGTTCCCGTACGTTTGTAAGACAACGCCCTTCAAGGGTGGGCGTAAAAAAATTTGTACCTGCAAAAATCGACAACAATATATTAACGTGGAGAAGAATTGAATATTGAATTTTCGTTTTAATCTTCATTATGATACGAGGGTTGTTCGAGAATTTTTGTCTCCTGGTCTGTAATTTTTTTATTTGTTAGCAGATTTTCAAAATTCTTTTTGTGTCTGATACCCCCATTTGTCCTGTATGTAATGCTCTATGCACTTTTCGACATAGTCCCCATCCCTTTCCAATGCGTGATTAGTCGGGTGAACCCGTCGGAGAGGAATTCCGGGGTTTTTGTCGACACGAGGATTGAATGGCATTTTTCACCTCATCGTCAGAAAGCAACTCGTATCCCAAAGGTGCTCTTTCTTCTTTGGGAGGTGGTGAAATTCGCGAGGTGCAATATCTTTCATCTTTGAACTGCAGTTTATCATCTTTGAACGGTAGCGCTGCAATGCTTCTTGTGTGTGGCGATCGTGTGCGGGCGGGCGTTATCGTGCTGCAGAAGAGGGTCCAAAGCCTGGTGTCGACAACAATCCTGGAATTCCTCTCCGACGGGTTCACCCGACTAGTCAGACGTTGGCGCAATGCGTGGAAAGGGATGGGGAACTAAGTCGAAAAGTGAATAGTGCATTACATAGAGGAGAAATATGAGTATCAGATACAAAAAGAATTTTGAAAATCGGTTAAAAAATAAAAAAGTTACAGCCATGGAGGCATTACTTTTCAGCCCACCCTCGTACAAGAAATAAAACACTCTTTAACCACAACGAGTAAAAAGAAAAAATATACAATATAAAACAAAGCATATTATTTTTTCTTTTTACTCGTTGTGGTTAAAGGGTGTTTTATTTCTTGTATTAGTATTAACATATCCACATCCTTTTTCCTTATAAAAATTTGTTTTCGGTTCTCTGCATTTTTTGCATTATTGCCAGTTCCGGAAATTATATTTCTATTTTCATTAACATGTGGTGAACTTGCCAGACGGTATCAGGTTTCTGATAAAACAGTTAGACGTCACCTGCACAGCCTAGGAAACACGTACAAGTTGAGCAAATGGGTATCCCTGGGGACCTCTAATCCCAGCAGTTGGAACGTGTGCAACAGCCATTGCAGCAGAAGGAGCCAGCATTGGTGAATCGCAAAGGGGTACTCTTCCTTCGTGACAATGCCCGGTCACATGTGGCGCGGGTGGCTAGGGAAACCATAGAGCGGCTTGGCTGGGAACTTTGTGTCATCCACCTTACTCATCAGATCTTGCTCCAACGGATTATCACCTTTTCCATTCTCTGAACAACCATCTTTGTGAAAAATCCTACACCAATGATACAGATCTGCGAATGGCACTTTCCGATGGCAAGAACTTTTGTGGTTACCTGGTATGCAGGGTGATTCAGAAAGGCAGGTCAAGAATGAAATACCATGTACAGTTTGTAGCGGGGAACAAAATTTTTTCCTTTAAACATGGGTTCGGAAATTCATCCTTACAAAGATAATGCAAAAATGTAAAAAAAAATTCGAAGACCTGTAAGTTCCCCTTTATTAGTGATAAGACATTAACCTGATGGTCCCTAGTTTTACCTCAGGTGTAGAATTATCTTTCTTGTTTTTCGCTATTTCGTTAGAAAATACTTGCCATTTCTAAAGTAATGCTTGGAAAAAGTCTTAAGAGTCCAACATTCCTGCTCAGCTTGGTGTTGATGGTGAATTTGCCACTCTTAACAGGTTGACAAAGCAATTTTTGATTAACTGGAGAGTTTACAAAAAAAAAAAAAAGAAAATTGGAAAAAAGAAAACTCTTATATTGAACGAAGCCTTTTATTTTTATACACTATGGGATCAAAAATTTAGGGAGACCAGTATTTCTGCGTGGCAGGCTTCAGATAGCAGGAATGGTTGACTGGTGACAAGAAATTTTTTCTCGGCGAAAATGGATGCACAACAAGCGATGTCATGCAAAATCCGCTCTGTCTCTCTCTCTTTCTCTCTGCCATTTGTCGCGTCGCTTCTTCCGAACTACCTCACACAATCTTTGTAAAAAACTTTTTCCAGTTTCAGTGAGGAGTTGGTACATTCCATGATTTATGAGGTGTGTCCCTAAACTTTTGACCACATAATGCAGTTACTAATGCTCGACCTATGACATCAGTTCCAAAGGTGACAAGAGGATCCAAGCTAGGAGAATTAAACGCATTGAATTCACCAGCATCAGTTTTCACACTACGGTTTCCTCTGAGTAGTTTGTTGTTGAAAAACAGAGCCACCTGCAAATAGACGAGGACAACTGTCTCTGCAGAAAAACAAAAATTAAATTTGCTATGTTTTTAAGAAAATAAATGGCCCAATATCTCTATATCAGATTTTGACTCGGATGATAATAATAAACTGCTTCTCCACACGTTCAGAACTGAAATAGATTCGATCTCTCTCGTTTATTTCTGTTTTCCCTTTGTTTGGTTTATTGCATACACTATGCTATCAGTTGACTTGTACTTCTTGCTTTCATTTCGTTTCTGAGTACGCATAATTTTAAGAAACTCTGCAATATAACTAATGAATACAAACAAGATGTTATTGTTGCTCTTCAGCTTTTGCCAATTTTCTCATTCAAGAGGTCGCTGTGTTAATTTTTTTTTTTTATTTGGCAATGATGATTTTACGACCGGATGCCCTTCCTGACACCAACCTCACGAGAGGAAATGTTAGAAAAGGGACAAACACAAACATCCATGCCCTCGGCGGGGATTCGAGCCCACGACTCGATGGGTCCGAGAGCACTGAGACGTGCACCTTAACCCTCTCGGCACCGAGCCGGCAATGAATACAACGAAGATAATATCATGTAATTACAGCACTGAATTTATAAATAGAAATAATGCAACATTTCAAGAAGGAGATTCAGCTACGACAAAGCGATCGTCACGTGCGCGTTGCTTATGTCAACAATGCTTAAAAGATAAACAGAAGTAACTGTGGATTCATTCTTGACGAATCGATAGTTATATAGGACATGCCATTATCTTA
>JAHWFO010022369.1:805751-840702 GCA_023313115.1 Rhysida immarginata
AGAGCACGTGCAATCGACTCGAAGGGGTACACGAAAATTCCTGAAAAGTTGATACAGCCGAGCTAAAACCTTGATGGTCATAGTTCTGAAAACTCGTGCAAACGGCGGACGGACGGCCGGCCGGATAAACTTATAGACCAAGCGTGTATTCTTAGAAGTAGCTTTCTGCTAAAGCTCCTAATAATGAAAAAATAGATAATATAGTAATTATATCTTCTAGAACCCAGTGACTGGATACAAATCGGCTCTATTGAACATTTCACTTTTTTTTTCTAGTTCAGCAAAGCAGCAGTAAATTATACCCTGGGTTTAACAAACTCAAACTATATCAGGGGCATACCGTATGAATTTAACCGATTTCTCTTCCTATATCCCTGATAATATCAGAATATGTGAATCGGTTAAGGAAGGTTTGGAATCCCATTATTGGGCAACTTATTTTTTCAAAAGGCACATATTAACGTTTTCAAAAAGAGAAGATACAATACTTTTCTACGATCTTACCTCTGGAATTGCATAATTTCCAGCTAATATAAGAGCCCCCAGTAGATTGGCTTGGGCATCTGTTCTGGTCTCAAAGATTGGAATCTGTTCAAAATGATTTTTAGAAATTGTACAGAACAAACAAAATTAGAGAATGATCCCCGTAATCACAAAATCTACTGGCTTAACTACAAGAATTTTTAATCCATGCTAGAAAAATTTATTTACTGACCAAATATTTTTTTATTTCTACTTTTAAACGTGCAGAAAATAAATTTAAGAGTAGAAAAATAGAGTTTTCATATATGTCAAGTTTATAGCGAAATAGCTTTAAGGCTTTCATTTTTAATCTCATTAAATGTTGCAATACCTGTGAGCCTGTGATAATAACGGGTTTGTTCAAGTGCTCGAGCATGAAGGAGAGAGCAGAAGCTGTGTAAGCCATAGTGTCTGTTCCATGCAGAATGACAAAGCCATCCGTCTGGCTGTCATGTTCCTACAACAAAAGAAAAAAAAACAGTAGACCAGTCAACAAAATTGGAACATGACTTCCATGAAGAAGAGGTAAAATCATCATGAAAAAGAGAACATGGGCTTTAGAGCAGGTTTTCAAATTAGTTAAGAGCTCTGGACCCTTTTTTATTTTACAGATAAGGCCCTGATACCATAGCTCATTTTGAAAGCTTATTTATCTGTGCAGTAACTTTACTCGAGTGATAGTACCAGGTAACCACAAACGTTCTTGCCGTTTTTAATTCGGAACACAAAATGATGTACACAAAAAGTAGCGTATCGCTAGTCTCCAAAGTAATCCCCATTAGCATTTAGCACCTTCTGCCAACGTGTCTCCACTTGATCAATCCCCTGGCTCTATAACTGGCCGCTCTTGGACTCAAAGAAGTCCGTGAGTGCCTTTCGCAGGTCTGTATCATTGGTGTAGGATTTTCCACGAAGATGGTTGTCCAGAGAATGGAAAAGGTGATAATCCGTTGGAGCAAGATCTGGTGAGTAAGGTGGATGACACAAAGTTTCCCAACCAAGCCGCTCTATGCTTTCCCTGGCCACCCGCACCACATGTGACCGGGCATTGTCACGAAGGTAGAGTACCCCTTTGCGATTCACCAATGTTGGCTCCTTCTGCTGCAATGCCTGTTGCACACGTTCCAACTGCTGGAGTACAGGTCCCCAGTGATGGTTTGGCCAGTTGATAGCAGTTCGTAGTGAACCATTTGGCGTCTAGTCCACCAGACACAGAGTATGATCTTGCGTGGGTGTAGGGGTGGCTTTGGGGTGTGAGGCACGGTGTCCCAGGGTGACATCCAATGTTTGGAACGCTTAGCAGTGTCATACAGGACCCACTTTTCGTCACTGGTAAGTATTCGATTAAATATAGGTGCGTTACGATGTCGAGAAAGCAACGACATGCAGGCTGTCACTCGTTGATTTTTGTTGGATTCCGACAACGTGTGGGGTACCCATTTGCTCAACTTGTACGACTTTCCTAGGCTGTGCAGGTGACGTCTAACTGTTTCATCAGAAACCTGATACCGTCTGGCAAGTTCACCACATGTTAAACTGCTGTCCTCCTCTATTGTCGTTTTCAGGGCCTGGTCATCTAAGGCTTGTGGTCGACCACTGCGGGGTTCATCAAAAATGGCAAATTCTCCCGACCTGAATTTCTAGAACCAATGCCTTGCGGTGCGTTTACTCACAGCATCATCCCCAAACGCAAGACACATTCGGCGACTCGATGCTGCTGCTGACAAGCCCAACTTGAAGTCATAAAACAAACAACACCTAACCATCTCCTTCGATACCTCCATTTGTCTTCACTTCTGCACGAGATGTGATTGATGTGAATGCCCAACAGCCCTGTATTTATACAGGCTAACCTTCCTGCCCCCCCCCCCCCCGCCTTTGGCAGATTTTGGACCTCACTGTACACTCATTTGTGTATCTGTTATGACTTTCTTTTATGGCAACATAAAAACGACAAGAACTTTTGTGATTACCTGGTAAAAAAAAAAAAGCTGTTATAAGTGTTGGCATTGCAAAAATAAATAGTGGGTTTTTAAACAATGATGCCATGGTCTCTTTAAATTGTTTTACGGACCACCAAATGGAAACAAATCTGCACGTGGAAGAGATTTTTGTTTGTTTCAGTGTTTGAAAAAAGGATGGAATTGTTCAGATAATCTATCAATTGGTAACTATGCTTAAATAGAGTAGCCATCGGTCGAGAAGATTTAAAATATTTTGCACGTGTTGCCATATATTACGTGTATCTCGGTTGCGATCCGTATCCAGTCGTCCATAGTCATGTTGCTGGAGTCCAAAAGTGGATCAAATTCATAGACGGTGTAGATCACACGCTTCGCTTCGCCACAATCACTGCAACAAAGAAAAAAAAGGTATGATACTATTCGGACTATGCAACATTAAAGTGAAGAGATGGGTCCAATTTTTATTTTTTTAACAATTTTTTTTTCGATACATGATGTCCCAAAAGTAACGATTCGTTATCATGAAAAGCATGCTTAGTATACGTAAGAAACTTGCATATAATCAAAAAGGCACATATGAGGCATTAGAAAATTACATGCCAACGCAATGAACACTGTCTTCGCTTGATCAGGTGTGATGCTCTTAACCGCTTCCACAAACTTTGACGCAGCTGCTGCAGGCTTGTGATTTCTATGTTCCAGGAAAAGTTCAAGCAAATCAAGGTAACTAGTACCTGTTACAGTGTGCTCCGCAAACTTGAATGGTCAATAAATCTTAGTCTTGATTGTGTCTAACCACACGTTCACCTTCGGGATATATTTCTCTCATTCTTTCACGTCACGAGGATTGCTGTCGACCCATATCCTGCCGTTGTGACGGTTCACTAAGCCACATGTGTGAAATCTGGCCTCGTCTGAGCAGAGGAGGTTGTCTAACACGTTTTCAATTTCCATGACTCCAAAAAAGTCAGCATCCTGAATAATCTTCCTCCTCCAGATGATGCATTACTTGCATGTGGCACCCCTTCTTCAGAGTAAAACGAAAACTACGCCAAACATATTACATCACGAATGTCGGTGTCGTCAAGTGTTGATCGTCGTCCAGGACGTCTCTCGTAAAGCAAGCTACCTGTTCTTCTGAATGTGTTCACAAGAAGCCCGATATGGGTCCTTGTTAGTGGCTCTTCCCCCTATCTTCGATAATACAGCTCACGTAGCTTCTCGGATGAGTTTTCAGGAAGCAATGGCTATTCTTTCTTATACAGAGAACCTATCTTCAAACACCTGTAAAAGAAGCCAATGCGTTAGTGTTTACGTGGAAATGAATGGTTATTTTTGGAACACCTTGTATTAGTGTTGCTAATCCCACCCAGAATAAACTGAAAAACCCTAGCCAAGATGTTTTAACCATTTCTTTCACAAAAGTGGTTTCGGTGAAATAAGAAAAATGCAATGATGAAAGCGTGGGATAGGGAGAGTGTTTTTTTGCTTCTGAACAACATGTTAGAATTTGTTTTATTAAAATTTTTACTTAGGCTTTCATGACAGAAGGGATGAGGAGTGGGATCTTGCAGTCAGCATAGAATACATTGCCATGCCAAAATCACCATTCCACAATTTGTAATATCCTCGAACTATGAGAGCAAAATAATATTTAAAGGGACTGCTAGATAGTTCATTGGTTGCTTGCCTAGTTGTAAACCTTACAAAAATATAAAGTCAAATGGCGTTTTCCAGCAAATTTTATGAGACAAACCTTGAGTGAAATTTGGATTTCTTTTTTTTTTTTGCTTAAGTGCCATCAAGAATTCAACGTGCTAATGGTAACCGCACCACTTAACTTGGGTTGTTTTTTTTTATGTTTCTTCAGAAGTGAATGGACTTTTTATGAGAGCATGAAAGAGCTGTCCCCAACTCTCCCCGTCCCGCCCTGATTTGTTCATGTTTTATGCGTTTATATGCGATCTGTGAGGGTTTGGACACCATGCTCCCAAACGCCAACCGAAACCGAGGAAATGCTCCATGAAAGTGAGGACGCCACTCCGCAACCCTTCAAATGGTGTCAAGGAGGAAATGCGTTCGAAGTGCAGAGAGAGAAAGAGAGAGAGAGAGAGAGAGAAAGAGAAGGTTTCCTCTTAGGGGTTATATTTGGAACTTTTACTGCCACCTAAGAAGGTTGAGATTTTACTTGTCCACTCACGGTAGTACAAGAGGTTGTGGGCTGTGATCTCCAAAATGTTGTCGCCCATATTCGATGTCGTTCAACCTGGGGTAATGACGGATGGTCTCCTCCAGTAGGTGAGGTGCCGGCCTATAAACTGCAACGACAAATCAAAAGCTGCACACGAATGCAAAGAGAAAAAAAGGGCGAAGGCTACATTAAATGAAATGCAAATGTACAAGATTCCTATTAAGGTTTCTGAAATTCCACGTGTTAGGGGTGATGAGTGGCTAATGGTTCCTCCCAAGGAAAAAAAGAGCAGATTAAAAATTCCAATAAAAAATGTTGTAAGCATAATGAACCTCCTGCTAAAGTTCGCCTGTCTCTCCGTTATGCCTCGACAGATACGATCTGTCACTTAGGTGTGGTTTCATTACATATCGATTCCAGTCAGGGCCATATCCATGGGCCGGCCACGTGGCCGAGAGGGCTAGGGCGTAGGCTTTCTGGTTCTCGAGTCGGCCTGGTCGCGAGTTCGAATCCCGCCATGGGCATGGATGTTTGTGTTTGTCCCGAGCTACGTACAGATATAACTTGTGTAAAAGGCGCAAAATGACTTTAGTAGTCGACGCCAAAAATTCTAATGAACCAACCAACCAGCCATATCCATGGGAGGAATACGCTATGCTTCCCCTTCCCCTTCCCAACGGTGTGCTTCACTGTATTTCAAATGTGTTAGAAATCTCAGCCAACCTGGCCAACTCAACCTGACCTTGAGTGATCCTTTCTCGCCCATTTTCTCAAAATCTTTCAAGGGGAAGGGTGTGATGAAAAATTGTTTTTAGACTAATGTGGTGTTGATCTACAGGGTAGCAATTAGAAAATTTTCTCTATCTTTAATAGTTTTCAAGTTAGCAAATGTATGACCTTAAATTTGGGGGTCAAGGTCAAAGTTGAGTGCGGCAATGAATTCCCCACCCCATTATTACTTATAAACCACACTCATCAGCTCTCGCCTTCATGGCAGCTTTGAGATATCTGCCATGTTACCAGACGTTTTGGACACCCTGTATAATGTAAACAAAATGAACGCCACTGACATGTGAGTTCCAATCGGGCCCCACACTGCACTGTTTTTGTTATCATTAAACGTTTATTAAAAGGCAATGATGTCTTCGTAGTGGGGCCTTCTCTTATCAATTGATAAATTCCTGCGAGCATAAAAAAAGAGAAAATAAACTTCCCTTCTAACTAACTCATCACTACAATTCTCAACTACTTTCAACGTAGGGCCTCACTGCTCGACAGGGGGAAAAAAAAGGCTCCGGAGACATAGTACCTGGGGATAGGCCTAGATAATACGAGAATAAACTCGTATAAACTCGCTCAGAAGAATGCAATAACTCTTTTTTGATATGATTGTTTAGCATCTGTTTTTTTTTTTTTACATTAAACAAACTTCACTTTCACGTGTAAAGAAATTTTAAACTCAGGTTGAAAATTTTAGATTTCAATACAAAATTGCAACTTTCATATGCAAATTTCTTTGATGAGTCCATTAAATAGGTGGTCGTGGGTATTTCCAATTCTTTGCCATCACAGTCTGTGCTTCACGCTTTGAGGAAAGTCATGAACAGAGAACGAAGTAAGAAGAAAAAATCTGTGTGACAGTGTAAGTAAGAAGAGACAAATTACTGTGGAAGTACACCAGCCACAAATTGTGATTAAAAATGTCCTAAAAAAAAGTTATCAACATGGAACCAAAAAGAAGACCAGGTCGATACCAAAAATTTATGCAAGGTTGTTAAAAAGAAGGTGGCCTCTATCGGCCGATTTCTCTCAAAAGCACTCGCATTGCCTTCTGGGATTGTGACGTCACCTGAAAGGTTGGCAGCAGGCGATCCGCCCCCTTTAACATAACAAAGCTGAGATGGCTAGAGTTCCATGTGCTTTTGCTAATAATAAACGCAATTATTTATTATTTTTAGTCCAATATTATAATATAGAGTGGATTTATTATATTTCCATGCATTTATTCTTCTCATGGCAATATATACGAGCAAAATTTCATTAAATGAGCAAACCCCCTACCCCTTCTTATAATGAAAAAGAGCACACTCGTAACGAGCAGGAGATATGCTCTTGAAACGAGTGTTAAAACCCCAAAATCCAACAGATTGCACTACGAGAAAATCGAAAGTTAAGAGAAAATTTGAAACCTGAGAGAGAAGTTTAGAAAATAAAATATACAGAACACTCTTCGCTTTCATCTTCACCTCTTTCACTCGTATCAAGTAATTAAAACTGTTCAGTGGCTTCAGATTCATTTGGCAGTTTGAGCAAAACGAAAGTGTTCGGGTCAGACCCAAACAGAAAGCAATCGGGTATGTGGGCATTACTTTTTATTTTCTTCCTATCATATTTTTACAATTATACAATTATCGGCAGATGTTTTAATGCTGTACTAGCACTTAATGCTAAATGATTGAATACTGTAACAGGTAATCGTTGAAGAATTGCTTTGACGAGGTGGTCTCGCTGTTGCAGTATTTGCTTTTGTATTTCAGTATATATAAATAGGCCTTTTATTTGCAATCTCTGAATTTAAACACATATTATTCCAATAAATTATTTATATAAAACCTTTTCATTTATATTGGTGATAGATAGTAGAAATAGGCTGGAAAATAAGGGTCCCCCCGCTATTCTCTATAGTTTTCTATGGCGTTCGTCTGCTCCAAACCTTCCAGTTGACGTCACACGTCAGCAGCCAATCATCATCGATCACCCCGATAAAGGCCACCTTCTCTTTAAGAACCTTGAAATTTCCGCCCAGGAACCATAGGCGAATTTAAGTTCTTGCTTCGCGTGAATAAATGTCAACTCGTGAAATGCACGTGAATTGCAAACACCAGCTTAGATTCCAATATCCATAGGCGAAGTTTAAAAAAAAAATAAAATAAAAAAAAGCCTGATTAAAATACTCATCTATCAGCACGACTTGCATGGGCTAAGGAAATGTGAAATGGAAACAAGAGTAGAATGAAGTAATCTTTTCTGACGAAAAGCGTTTCTTTCTTGATGATCCTGACGTATATTCTTCATATTGATATAATTTACGAACTCAACCGACGACTTTGCAGACGAAAGGGTGGGAGTGAACTGATGGTCTGGGCAGGAGGCAAGATTGATAAACTCCACTATTGTGTTAGTGGATGGCAATATGAACTCCGAATGACATCAGAAACCAGGGCTGTTAATGGTATTTTTTTCCAAAACCCGAGATTAGGCTGATAAAATTCTCAAGATGTAAATAATAAAACCCAAGATTATTAAAATCGTATATTTTTAATATAGAATTGAACATTTCCATACTTTCATTAAAATGTTACTCTAACACTACTTCTTCTTCGCTAACTATCCAACTTACATGTTAAGGTAAGCCTGTGACGTTATGGTGCCCTCAAAACAGAACGGACCAATGATGCCTCTTTTTGGAAATCGCGCACCAAGCCATAACCTTTCGTGGATGAAGAGGCGACTTATGGATCTCATGAGGGTGCTGGGAACCCCACAAACGAACGTTTTGTTTATTAACGTCACCTGACAGATGGAAGAAGGCCTCATCTGACACCCACAGGTTGTCCACAATGTCCTGATTGGCTTCCATTTCTGCTCCAAACTCCATCGCAAATTGTTGTCGCTTCTGTCTTCCAGTGTCTGTTAACTCCTGATAAACATGGATCTTATCCTTTCTCGTGGTATACGACAGTCCTTCTTCAATGGATAGGTGGCGAACAGATTTTTGGTAGGGGAATCGACCAACCTTGTGCGAACATTTTCGAACACGAGCTTCGCTCCCGC
The DNA here is from genome assembly GCA_023313115.1 of Rhysida immarginata. Lineage (NCBI taxonomy): Eukaryota > Metazoa > Arthropoda > Chilopoda > Scolopendromorpha > Scolopendridae > Rhysida > Rhysida immarginata. Next base: position 814,263 of record JAHWFO010022369.1, read on the forward strand.
CTTTTTTTTTTGCCTTTAACACATCCAGTGGCACGAAATTGCTTGACAAAATCCATGATTGCTTGCCTGCCTGGTGCGTCTCGACACTTCTAATCCTTCCGGAACTTTCTTTGCACAGTTACAGGTGATTTTGTCTCGAAATACCATTCGACAACTTTGCATTTCTGCTCTGTTGATACAGCGGGCACCATTTTTCAACAATACGATTTTTATGCAGCGCCGTTCCAAAAATACAAACTCCAACTATTTAGAAATTCGATATGACGCTCATATTCTTTCAGTTGTTTATCCCTGAAATGGTCCGAAATTGACTGAATCACCCTGTACAATACCATCGTGTGAATGATGTGAAAAACCCAATAAAAAAACATAGAAGATTAAAAAGACTGATCGAGACGATGCCTGACAGAATGGAGCAAAAAAGAAGGAGGGCCAACATAACATGAGTTTCGAACATCTATTTTAATATTTCAATACTGATTTTTCAATTTCTTTGCACGTGGAAAGTAAACTCTTTTTTTGTTTAATTACTTGTTAGGTAGGTGGAGAGGTTTGCTTACCGCCGTTGGTTTCACGTTTCATGCCGATGGTTCCACCCGTGTAGAGGACGAGCACCCGCGACTCTTGCCTCTCTCGACTCGGGGCTACCGTCGATATGTCAGAACCCCGTCTCAAGTGTCTGTGCTTGTAGTAGGGGTCTAAGGGGATCCACCTCGCCTCCATATCGTCCTCTGTCGGAGGTTCTTCTCTTTCGCAGCCATCGACGTCCTCCACGACGATGGTGGGAGGTAAGGCGGCTCCCGTCGCCATCCAGCGGAGCTTGATCCTTTTTTTATTCTAATCTAAAAGCTCTGTCTCTCGGACAAGGTTGTCGTCGGGCGAGTTTTCTTTGGCACTGACGCTCGAATGGCGCTCCACGTTTATATAAGAGGCCGTTAAAAGTTTAACACCGTGCTCTATGAGTGACTGTAAATTTACCTTTCCGCATTTTATGATCGCACCGATACAGCGCTGAGCACGAGAAAAACTGGCAGAGGCAAGCACCCACCGCAAACCCCAAAGGGTTTAACGGGAATAATCGTTAAGCACCGCCTTATCACAACGCAAGTGATGATGACATTGTCATTTCGTCTCTTCAATGGTAAGCAATTGTTGTTTCGAAATGGAAAAAGAGTGCCCCGATCGCCTTGCCTCGTTCGACCTTGCGCTGGCTACCACGATAAGACAAACGGCTGCCGTCGCACAACGACCACATAGGAAAGAGAAACGAACAAAGACTGCCCTTGACTGTCGCCGACATTTTGACATCTTTGCTCCCAGACCATTTCTTTTTCTTCTCTTTCAATTGGGAGCACGAGAATCCTCAGTCCAACTGATTGACGCGTGCCCTTGGAGACATAAAAAGAGTAGTTAACGCCACTTATCAGTCTAATCTATTGCTTTTGTTCGACAACTCACTTTCTCCAGACTTCGCTCCAAACTTGCTCCTCGTCCCCTCGTCCCAGCTCATTTACTTGTAAAACTTCTCCTTCTTTGATATTGAAAGAGCAGTAACTAGGCAGACGGGTGCACATGCAAGGACCCAGGACGAAGAGCCTGAAATGGGGTATTAAACATGATTTGTATGATTTTTTTTAACCTATTTGGTCTTGAAGTGAAGAACGAGGCAGTCGGAGTACCACAAAGGGTTAATCAGGCACGATGTACATTACCAAAGAGCCATCGCCAGGATGAATGATAATGATGAATACAGGATGATAAGAAATAACGGAGGCCACTTTCAATATGTTCTATAAAAAATTTGAATACACAGTTAAAATTGATTTGCACAGGGTAATATTGTTCATGGATTAGTCCATTTCATTCTGAAATTCCACGTTTTTATTGCCTATCTGTGGTCTCATAACAAACGATCTGAAATTTTGGCTTTGTTTGTACAAGGCTGGAAAGCGTCATACAGTGTGTCTCAAAAGTTCTTTTTGAAATTTGGACTAAAAATGAAACAGAAAATTGTTTTGAATATTAATTTACTTTTCTTGAAGGTTGAAATACATCTATGAAAAATAACATTGTTTATGATAAATATTATATTGTTGAAATAATAAAATCAAAAAAAAAAACCCTGTCTCAAAAGTTTAGGTAATTTTAGTTTTGATCACAATTTGTATCCCAATAAAATCTTGTAAACATTCCAAGGAGGAGCTTTAGCAGTGAAGCAGAAATACATTTATACATTTATTAAAAAGATAATTAATCCCCCCCCCCCCGCCCCCCGAGTAGGATAAGACAAATCATCTATTTTTACCCCTTCATCTGCACTTTTTACCTCTCCCCAAGTTTTTTTTTTAATCAATAAATTGATTTTCTCGAACGTGATATGTAGAAAATGTAAAAAACCTCGTATCTTCTTTCCTTTCTCATCATTTCCGAACGTATGATATATCACATGCCATAAGTTGCCATAGTTCTAAGGACCAAGTGACTGCCACCCCCGCAAATCCGATCCCACTGGAACAATTGGGCCTAAACTTCATAGTAATGTAGATCTTGCCTACAGGAATCTGGATACTGGATTTTACGCCTTTACGTATGTTGCCCTCTCTGAATCCCGCCACCGTAATTCCGACCCCCGTATACCAATCAAAACCAAACTAAATAGTACAGATGGACATGCCCATAGTAAGCTACTTCCGAATTTCAACCTTCTACCTCAAAATATGTAGAAATTATGAAGGGGTACACAGTTAAGACATTATAAAACCAATAAGTAGCTCCATTCTTAATAATAGATTATGAGCATGCACTTGAGCAATCGTGCGTCGACAAAGCGAATTCACGTGCGCGCGCCGATGTCAGTAACAATGCTTAAAAGATGAACAGAAAGTAACAATGTATTCCTTCTTGATAAATCTATTGTTATATGACATGCCAGTATCTTTGTATTCTATACACTCACTATTTTAGTTCGTGAATTCGACTTGAAGGGGTCCACGAAAAATTCTGAAAAGTTGATACGGCCGAGATAAGACTTTGTTGGTCATACTTCTGAAAACAGAATTTGAAAAAGTTAATCCGTGTTCAAGTTATCGTGCAAACGGCGGCCGGACGGCCGGATAAACGTACAGACCAAGGGCGCATTCTTAAAAGTAGCTTATATGCTAAAGCTTCTAATAATAGAGAAGAAAGCAATTTAACGCTATATTTGGTTTCTTTGAGCTTGGATGACTTCAAATACACGATTGGGCATTGTTGTAATAAGGTGTTAAAGAAGTTGTGGCTTCAAACTGTACCAGCAATCTTCAAATGCAATTTTCAACTCCTCCACAAAAGAATATTGCTTGTGATTGGAATACACTCTTCTGCTCATGATCCCCCCACAGGTTTTCAATGGGGTTTAAGTCAGGACTTCTTTCTGGCCACTTCATAACTTGAATATTGTTTGCCTTCAGTGCGCTTATATGAATGAATACTTGCATTGTCCTGTTGGAAAACAAATTCCGGACGACCTGAAGGAGGTGATGCCGCAAGGTGTCCTGTTAGTCTTCCGAACTTTGACGACCCGAAAGCGCCAAACTTGTGGTTCCATTATAGCCGCATGCACCCCAAACCATAATACTTTCTCCTCCTTGTTGGCGACTGAAGAAGGTCATGCCAATAGCTCGCCTAACCATCTGGCCCACCTAAGTTCCATTTTTTTCATCACTGAATAATGTGCTGATCCTCTCATCCGTCCAACTCATGCGTTTACGTGCCCATTCCAACTGTTCATGAATGTGGTTGTCCTATAGGGGTGGTTTTATAGCCATTTTTTGTATACAAAGTGCGAATTACATTGTAAACGCCTATGAATTGTAGCCTTTGGTCCAATTGCAGCACTAATTTACCTTACAGACAGTGATGTATTTTTTGCCATTTGCACAACTCTTCTGTCATCTCTTGATGAAGTCACTTTTGGACATCCAGTTCGAGGTTTGGCATGAAATATTTCACCTCTGGCTAAGACTTTATAAATACTAGATGATGATTTGGTCAGTTTCAGCAGCAATTTCAGCCAAATTCCAGCTCCTTAACGACAACAATAGAGTTGTGAGGCTCCAAAGATACCGTGTATTACGCCACAGCAGCCTCCATACGGGAAAAAGTCTTTTTCACAGATGAAAAATTGTTCGCGATTGAGCAGTCGCACAATCACCAAAATGACAGGAGATGGTTAAGAGTAGCCCCTGAATCAGGCATGGTATGGAATGGAATCTGCGTGAGTGGCATAAAACATCCCTCGTTTTCATCATCAAGGTGCGAATTAACCAAGAAGTGTACCAATCAGACATTCTGGAAGCTGTAGTGCTCCCCCGGGCTCAGCAGCATTTTGGCCACCAGGAATGGACGCGGCACCTGCTCACAGAGCAAACACGACACAAAAGTGGTGCAACGCTTCATCATATCTCAAGAGTGAACCACGCTGTTCTAACGTGCAGACAATAGATATGAGCCCGATGGATTATCGTATAAGATCGATTTTGGAGTCCAGGATCTGTGCTAAGTGTTACCAAAGTGTGGAGTCGCTAAACATATCCTTGCATCGGGAGTAAGACCGTTTGTCAACGGAAGAACTGCGGCAGGTGGAAGAAAACTTCACTAAGCGTTTTGAAGCAAAAGGCAACCACTTTGAAAATCTATGAATATGTAGTACCCATAAGGTGAGATGAATAAACGTTGGCATGAAGGAGGTAGATACTGAGATTGGACGAGCCCAATAATTTAACTGATGGCCATATTGTTTTATCATTCAAGGTGAATGAAATCAATTTCTTTGATGGCAGGGGAGGGTGGACTAGAAGAAGGATGGGAGTAACGAATAGGGGGTGGTACTGGATTATGTGGAGTGCGTTGTCGCGGGCTGGCGAAAGTAGTCGTGTCCAGTTCAATTTGCACCATGTTGCATTGTAAGGCCCATTAAATTTGAGTAAAGAAAGTTTTGTCGACCACGAATGAATGAACTTTCTTTGGGATGGCCGACAAGGAGAAGAGGGGGGGGGGTATCATACTTGCTGTTTGTTCAATTCAATGCAACGTTTCAATTCGACTGATCTAAAAGCTCGATGGAGACCATGTCGTTGGAGGTCTTTATCGGCGACATTGCTGGAGGGTGAAAGACCGTCACCGAAGCTGGTGGATCGGATCGGGTCGGTGGTTGAAACCAGCTCGTCGAAACTAGTCACGGAGGTACCGCTCCGTGCAAGGGAGTCATTAAACAAATAATAATAATGTCATCGTATTAAAGCGTTGATTGCCGGCTTTTATTTATTTATTTATTTATTCGTTTTGTTCCTCTTTGTCATCATCGTTCCTAATAAAATCGAGTTGAGATGAACGACGATGATTCATCGGTGATTATGGGTGGAGGTTATTTATCTAAGGTATGGAACAAAAGATTAGAGACGCATGATTTTTTCAGTAGTTTTTCTGTGATGAGCCCCTACGATTCAATGATTGATACGGTAGCTCAAGATCTAATAGATTTCTTATCGGAGAACAACTTGACTGAAAAATAAATGAGTTCAGTGTAACCACGTATAATACTACATCATCAAAATGTAATAAACGAGAATACAAGTAATTAATTAGACATTAATTAAATCAATAATAAATATCAAATGACAAGCTCAAAAGGAAAGATTTAAATTGAGGCTCCACAAATTAAACTGTCAGTCCTTTAGTCCTATATTTCTTAAACAAAATAGTCAAATCAGTTCACATAGAAGTACAGGGTTTCTAAATTTTCACCCGTATTCTACTTGTTTATTACTCAAAAACTATTACAGATTTTAACGTGACTTTTTTTATTCACAAAGAAAAACTCAAAAGGTTTCTTAGCATGCATTGATAAATTTCAATGTGCCCCCCCCTAGCAACCACTCATTGCCCATCCACTCCATACTCTTGCAACACTTGCCAGACCTTGTCGTATGCTTTTTTGAGGTCCACAAGGCAAGTGTAGACATCTTTTGCATACTCCCGGGATTTCTCAAAGATTTGCCTTGGAGCAAAAATGTGACCAGTCGTGCTTCGGCCAGGTCGGAAACCACATTGCTCCACCGATAGTTTGATGTCAACTATTTCCTGACACTTTCCCAGGAATGCTGAGCAAAGAGATGCCTCAATAGTTGTTGCAATCTCTCTGATCTCCCTTCATGAAGATAGGAATCACAATTTCTGTCTGTCATTGCTTAGATATCCAAGCAACCTGATACACCCAAGTCAGCCACAGGATACCATCCTGATTCTGGAGGCAGACTGGTTTGGCAAACAAGGTATTCTGGGAGACCGTGCGCCGCCTCCGTGGAAAGAAGTCTCTTTCATCACAAACTATTAAGAGTTCAGAGGGGAGGCTTCTGAAAACGGAAGAGGCTATTGTGTAGGTGGAAGGCATACTTTGCATCTCTTCTTAATCCGGTGACAGCAACAAATGAGGTATATGAGGTGTGCCTTGGAGCAGAGAATAGTCATGGTAGTATCACCGAAGCAGAAGTCAGATGGGCAATTAAGTCTCTGAAGACTGGCAAAGCTGCAGGTGATGATGAAATCCGGTCCGAGATGTTAAAGCCCTTAAATCAGGATGGTTAAATGTCATTCAAGGCATAAATCGAAGTTGGCAAAAGAACATACTTATTTAATTTCACTTTATATTACAACAATTGTAAATGAAATTTACTTATTAAATAAAGAAGCTGCAAGGGTTCCTTCAAGCAACACATTTTTGACTTGATACCATCAAACTTTTTATCGCTTCACATTTTTGACACGGTAATAATTTTGAAGCCATCATGAACAGACGCCATCAAATTTTTGATTGCATCACATTTTTGATATAATAAGATTTTTGGTGCCATCAAATTTTTAATCGAGTCACATTTTTGACAAGGTAGTACTTTTGATTTTTTCTTCATTGAAAGGAACTTCGTGATTCCTTTTATCTTTGCTACAATCATAGCCAGACTTGTATCTACCTGAAAAGCACTGTAGTAAAATACTTGAAAGCATATGGTAAGAAAATTATCAGGAAAAATGTGCACTGAATAAGATCTCCATTAAAAGAAAGCTTGATTCTTGGAAGCCAATAGACTCCTTTGCCGTCGAAGCCATCTTGTGAAAGCAGTTTTTCCAAATTATGTGTCAATGGAGTAGACCAACCTCCGACTTCTAATAACGGTGTTGGCTCTGACCAGTTGATAAAATCGACCCTGCTTCAGGATGAATTTGAAGATTACAATTTCTCGATTTATACAAGGATACACACAATTACAAAATTAATAATAGCAATATAAATTATGGCTAATAAACAGACTGGATAATAAGCAAATTTATTTGTTAACATGTCCATGAAAGTCAATTGGATCATTAAAATTATTTTTACTATTTGTCTCTTTGCTTTATGAAGCAAGTTTTCTGTGATCTTACAATTGTGGTTATGTCTCGGGAGGGGGAGGAAATACTCTTTTTGTGGTTGTAGGATTAATCAAATTACTAATTAAGATGAATTCAAATAATTATTTAGCCCGTGGTGTAAAAGAATTACAGTGCAATTGTGTTTAACTTTCCTTAATTTATAATTATGTACGGTATACTGCATTTTGAAGCAAGATTACAACTGTATAAGAAGCAAAAGTAAACCCGTGCATTTAAATTAAACGTATCAAACACAATAGTACATCAAGATCCTCAGAGTTTCTTAAGTTATCAGGCACCATTTAAATTCTGATCATTAAGTGCTACACAAAAACAAATCCAGGTCTTATCTTATAGGCCATGTTAACTTGTAGAAGTGATGCAATTTGAAAAGAGGAAGTGTAATCTTTTTCTTTAAAATTAACAAAAATAATCACTTAAAGTTATGAGCTAAAGCATGCTCCCATTTTTTATTTGAAAATCTAAATTAAAAACAAAAAATAATAATTTTTTTTTTTTATTTTTAGGCGAGAAGGCCAGGACATAAAACTTCGGAGGAATGTGCTGGCATTTGGAATGGCCAAATGAAACGTTCACGGTCGACATCTTTCTAAGAACCTAGGGTAAAGGCATACGTCTCTGATGTGATGACGACCTAGAAGCCACGTGAGAAATCGCTCCAAACCTAGTCCGTATCCCCCGTGAGGACAAGTTCCGAATTTTCTCTGTTTATAAAAAGAGCAATGACCAAATCAATAACTGCTTGCTTTAAATAAAGTCAATATTTAATACAACATTTTTCTTAGTTATCACTTACTTGGTCTGTGTACCAATAATAAGGGCTGGGATCTATGCCTTCTCTCTTGTACCCAGCAAGAAGTTCGTCGGTATCGTACATCCTCATAGAACCGCCAATGATCTCTCCCACCCCTGGCAAGAGTACATCGACCTATAAAAATCACAAAGATATTTTTTCTTTTTAAATGATTTTATGCCAGAATTTGAAGAGGAAAAGAAACAACAATGCTGAGGAGATTCTCAACATAAACTACAACAACAACACCTCGGCTATAGCGTCAAACATCTTGCAGTCCCGCCAAATTTTGTATAAGGAACATGTGTTTCAACCTTACTTAATATGATAAATATGTTTCTAACTCGGATATAACATAATTTTAAAGTTCAGTTAAGTCACCTACAGAAGTCGAGTTTGAGCCCTCAAAAAAGTTTAGTACATCATTATGACTGCACAGGGCCAACAAAATAACGGGCCCCAGCAAGGAAGTCACCTAACCATAGTAGTCCCGAGTAACGATGAAATCTTCATTGTTTCCATCTTGGATTTGAACAATCAGCATTTTTTTGTTTGTTGGAAATAATGAAGGTTGGATTGTTGGCTGGGCTATTATGATCTGGTGACTTTTTCACGCTGGGCTATTATGATCTGGTGACTTGTTTATCCCATAGAAGGAGAAATAAACTGCACGAGACTCGATCATTCAGTACTTACATCTAATCGTATAATGACTCTATTAATATATACTAAGATATGCCAAATAAGTTAATTTCTATATTATTTACAATCTCACTTAACTGATAACACAAACCTCTCTTACAACAACACTCGTTTCTACTGTATTAGGTTGTTATCTTGTACTGCACAAATACACTTTTCCACAAACTTATATTAATCAAGGATATGCATATTCGACCACTACGTAGTCTTCTTTCAGCATGGCAGAGAAATTAACAGAAGTAGATTCCTTTTATACAGAGACTAATTATACAGCATAAGAGCCAATGAGGTATCAGAGATAATGGTAAACAGAGCAAAAGGAAGAATAACCAATGTAAAGCTAGTATACATGTGTTCATGAAATTGGTTCATTCCCTTTTAATAACCCAGTACATACAGTAACAGAATACATGTATTACCGATTCTGTGAGTCTCTTATCGTTTTCACACGGTTGCATGTAGAAAGATTTTATCTGAACAGGAAATCGACACAACATTATTGGCTCATTGATTTTATCAGTCATTTTTCTTTCTGGCATTTCTGGAATATCCTAAGGAAAAAAAAATTTAAATGTAACAACCACGTTTATCAACCTCATGATAATTCTCCATATGCTTTTATATAAAACATATCGAAACAATTACTTCTCCAAATTCATAGTAACTTCCATCATCCTTAGTTATATTGTTGTCTTTCAGAAATTGAAGGGCTTCGGTGTAATCCATTCTTCTAAATGGCTTTGTAGGGATTTTAAAAGTCTACGAGAAAAGAAAAGTGGAAGTGATAAACATGTAACATTTGGTCTTAACAGTTATTTTATTTAACACAGGACAATAGAGTTTTGAGCCAATATTCCCATCTACTCTAGCAATGTTATCTATAAAATAAAAACGAAGCGTGTATGTTCAAGGAAAAGAAAAAACTATTCTACTAAGGCATCTACTTGATGGCCTGTATTTGATACCTCCCACTAAACGGAAAAATGCACAACACTTTTTAGTAACGAAAAAATGCCACACGCAAAAGCAAATTTTTTCAATCCGGACCTCTATAAATCAAATCGTCAACAGCTCAAACGCGTACGCAAATTACGCCTAGACGAGATAATGACGTGTGACTAAACTTGAAATCTTCCTTTCTTCCCTCCCTTTGTTTCAGTGAAGGGCTTAGACCTGATCAAATATCATTAATTACAGCGTTTGACGTGATGTACAAGTTCGTGTGATATGGATTCCAACAATACAAAAGCTGGTACGTAATCATGAAACACTTTTTAATTAAAACACTAATATTTTCACTGAAATCCTCTAAAATGTTTTAAAACGAAAGTTTTTAAAATTAAATCAACCAAAGCTAATTTTATTAACAAATAAACCATTTGTAAGTACTGTACCTGTTTATTGAATCTGTATATGCTTCTTTGAAAATATCAGTATTCTGTTACTGAAATTTCAAATAAAACCCCAATAATTCGAATTTTATTTTATTTAACCTCGTTAAATCGAAACCTCTATAAATCGAAGCATTTTCCTCTTCCCTTGAAATTCAATTTATCGAGGTTCCACTGTATTTCTATCTCATTTCGTTGCAGAGTTATAACATTTCAAAGAGTGTATACATCAATTTGGGACACACTGTAGATCATTTTCAAACAATTTTAACAATAAATCAGAAAAAAAAATTCTTGAAGAAACTTACAGGGTTGAGCTCTTTTACAAATTGTCCATAAGGGGATTTCATGACCCGATCGACTATATCGCAGATAAGATCTTCAAGTCTGTCTAACAGATCTTCAAATGAAATGAATGGGCATTCAGCTTCAATATGAGTATATCTGTTTAAAAGGAAGAAATAAACAAACAAAATAAAAATAAAATACAAAAACTCCAAAGAACTACCCGACTTTCTGATGACTTTATGCAAATTAGAACAGATACAAAATTTATCTCTCAAACCATAAGGGCCATTTCTAATGACAAACTTGTTTAGTATTCAATTATGAACACAAAAACTGCATCATAAGTTCTCTCAAAATTGAAACTGATTTATTTTCACACGTTTGGATGTTTGTCCTGATAAAGTTGAATCAAAGGTGGGACTTTTAAAGTCGAACTCCACTGCGCTGTTATAAACAAAACAGCATGAAGTTATCTCTATGCCTTTGATCATTTAAAACACAAAATTGACATAAAACCTTCGAATATTAAAGAGCAAAAAACAAAACAAAACTTGTTATATTCAAACATAGAACTATATAAACCAACTGTCTTTCCTGTTGGAAAAATCAGTAAAAGTTAAAGTACATAGATGTAAAGGTCTGTATTTACCAGCCAGACTTGAAATACGAGGGCAGCTCAAAAAATAACAGCAAATTAACAGCATTTCCAGAAACTTGCATCCCACACTTTTCAAACTCCTGTGTACAGAAACATTCTTACAGAATGTGTTAATAGTGCGTAACAGATGGCACAGCGTGCATAATCAGAAAGGCAGCATATATTGTTAGAGTAATAATGAAAATTGCTAATTTGTTAGTATTGTCAACATGATGTTAAAATATTCGTAGGCCATCTAGTTTTTGTAGTCTCTTTGCAATTGTTTGGTTTTGGCTTTGACTAATAACAATAATGGCGAAGTAGATGAACATGCCAGCTTCTAGATCGTTGGGCTGCAGGTTCTTACTTTCAATAGTTTTTTCTCAGGAAAACACTGTCATTGGATATCATCTCCATTGCCTCTTAGGGCTTGTCTAAAAAGTGAGACAGGTTGCGATCGGTCTCGAAGTTCTACAACCACATACAGTCATGGACAAAAAAAAAACCCTCCCTCACTGTGTTGCTATATTTTTAAATGAGCGTTTAAAATAGGATGGTATGATTTTATTGGCTAAAAATTTAGATTATTTTCTGACTGAACTAAACGATATCAGAGACCTAGTGGCAAAGTATTAAACGCTCATTTAAAAATATAACAGTACGGAGTGAGGGAGCATTTTTTTGTCCATGACTGTACGCTTGCAACATCATAAAAGTTAAAACTAGTCAAGACTAGGCTATCTACAAAGGGACCAGTCTAAAATTTCGAGACCAAAATCAGGGATCCGTGGAGGCTATGGCAGCTTTCTTGATCATTTCCAACACGACTGATCCATCAATTTTGCGGCTTTAGCCCTCTAATGGCTGTATGTGGAAACATAGGTCTGCTGGGCATTTTTCCAAAAAAAAAAAACTTATGTTGCTCTATGTATTTGCAAAGTTTCATGATGTTAGGTTAAATAATACACCTACAATAAAATCATAATAAAAAATACACACAATTTGGATAAGAGTCATTGGTTTAGTATTCATGGTTTATATTAACGTGATACACTTACCATGCGAGTATCTTTGTTGCTACTGTGTATTACAGTAGAACCTCCATATAACAAACGTCAATATAGCGAAATTATCTCTATAACGTACATGTAATTTTTCGGGGTCCCGGCAAAAGTCCTCTTGATTTAATACTTTTTCAACCTCCATATAGTGAAATCTTTATAGCATAATTATCCCTATAATGTAAGGATTTTTCGGTCCAGAGAATAAATTTTAAGATATATTTTAGTTTTTTATGAAACTTGGTTCCTGCACTTAGCATGACCCAACAGACAACAAATGAAATTATCGCAAACAGCCAACAAACCAGAGACCGTTAAGAAAAGGAGACTTGGCATTACTTCGGTTTCTCATTCAAGTTGCTTTAATAACAGGGAATAAGGTTAATGAAGCGAAGCTCCCGCTGATCTGTGATGTCTGGAAACAACCAGCGCACCAAGCTTTTGAGGCGAAATGGCTAAACTGAACCGAAAACAATAGCCTGCTCAATTCTTTCGCTTAGCCCCTGAGAATTGCAGACCAATTAGAACAAAAGGTTTAAATAATTTCAGTTTTCATGCCGTGCATTCATAGTGTATTTTCATATCATTAACACAAGTACAAAGAAATTAAATAATCATGTCTAGAAATTATTTTAAATTACACTTATTTACTAATACTTATATACTAACTGCATTTGCGTAAGTCTATATTTTATCCAGATACAATGACTTTTGGAAAGAATATCTGATGCACTTTCAAATGCAAACTTTGCCTTTTTTTATTTTTTTTGTTTTGTCCAATCTTTAAGAATTTGTACATCAAAACTATGCAAATTCAAACACCACCTCCATGCAATGTAATATCTACCGGTATATAGTGAAATGCTTTTGCTTGTCTCTTGAATTTCATTGTACGGAGGTTCCACTGTATAAAAAAGCATTGTTTCAAACGAAGAATTTGAAATTTAAAAAGTCCAGGCATGAAAAATTGCTATTATATCATCTGATCTGGTCAGTTGCGAGCAGAATCAGTTGGACTTTTAAGACAAGAGCCAAAGTCACAGCATACAAGCTTGTTTGGATGAATACCAGTCTTAGAAATCACATGATTTTAAAATACCAGGTTTTACTTTTTAGACAAGTCCTTAATTTCTCACAGACTGCGATACGTCCTTAATTTCTCACAGAGTAATGCTCTAGTGTACTAAGAAAGGGCACAAATGTACAGTAATATGAACATTATACAGGGTCATTACAAATATCCCAACTTTGTAAGTTACGTATATCTCTGCAACCAAATAACCTAGCTTCATTCCACTAATCATTGTAAAGAAGAAATTCTAAAGTTTTATTTGGATGCCGAGAGATGTCGCTAGGAAGGCCTTCATCACGAAAATTTTTTTTTTCTTTTTTTGTGTAAAAATGGCAAATGCATAACAGAAGGCATTCAGTGTTAGTTATCGAGTTTGCTGCTAAAACTGAATTGGTTACAACTGTTCAACGTGCGTTTTGCCAGAAGAAGACCCAATCTAACCCCCTACGAACATTTATTATGGGTGTATACATAAAAAATCAAGTGAGTTTTCCACGACTGCTAGCAGACATTGACGAATAGCTGCAGCCATCTAAACTCTTAACACCGGACATGCTGCAAAGTGGGGAATGTGAGTCTGATTACCAAATAGATATGTTCAGGCTTCTTGTATCAGTCACACTAAACCTCTATGAACTTAGGCTATACAAAATGAAACTTCAGAATGTAGTCTTTGAATTGATTAATCAATCAAGGTTGTAAGTTATTTCTTTTGTAAATATGGCCTTTCAAAGTTGGGATATTCTTTTGTTATCACCCTGTGTTTTGTATGCAGAGTTTTTTGGAGTGCAAAATTAAAAACTTACGTATACGATTGTGCCCAGAGATGCTTGCACTGCAGCAGAGCAATGAGGCCAAATGGTATAAAGGCTCATTAAATAATGTTGCAACAATGTGAAGATACCTGTAATGGTGAGAGAAGTGTACAAGTAGAGATACCTGTTATGGTGTAGAGACACTGAAGTAGATGACGAGATTAAAGAAGCAGTGCAATCCTGGCTGAAACGCAAACAAAAACATTTTTGGCTGCTGGAATAAAAAAGTTGGTGCAATAGTGTGAGACCATTGTATACTGAGGCAACTATCTAATAAATGACATGTAAGTTGCACCTGTAACTTAGAAAAAGTTTTAATTTGCTGTTACTTTTGAACCACCCTTGTAGAACAGGGAGGGAAAAACCAAACCAAAAAAAACCCCCTTCAAATTATTATCTCTTGCTTTCAAGATTAATTACATCATTAAACATTCAGTTTCTCTCAGGGTATTGTAAAAAAGAAGAGCATAAAATGTTAATTACTCTGCTAAATGACGACGTGTACGCGATTGCTCTGCTCGATAGGACTGAGCAACGCAGAAGACGTCCCCCAACGAAGGAATTACTGTCTCCAAATACAATTGAGAGCTTTGGGTTAAATATGCCTATTCAAAAGAGATTATTTAAAGTACAATCATTAAAATATAACTTATAAAACAAAAGATCCTCTTTAAAATCACTTATGTCAACTTACTTCTTCACCAAAATACTTCAATTTAAATAAAGTCGAACCACCTTCTACTTGAGTTTGTACTAAAGTCGGGGGAGTCACCTAAAATAACCGTTTTTATTAGCATCAACAAGGGCAGTCAAAGTGCAATAAGAGTAAAAGGAATGAGACTTGCCTCAAAATAACCTCGGTCAAAGTAATGTTCACGAAAAGCTTGAGTTGTTGCGGAGCGAACCTTTAAGATTTTTGATGCCTGATGGTGAAGAAAAGAAATAAAATCAACAAAAGCATTAAAATATACAGCAATGCATAAGCAAAGACATTTAACCAAAAAAAATAAAAAATAAATAAACTTTCAGGATGATTTAGTATAATTGTAAAATAAACAAAACTGGCATTCGATTGAAGCCAAGAAACTGAATAGTATAGCTATGAGGGTTCTTTACATACAATTTAGACTTGGTCTAATATGCAAACCCTGAAAGTGGGCAATAATTCAGTTGTATGAAAGAATGAATAGCAATGCAATTATCTGGTAGATGTTAGGAGTAGTGTGATGAGCATGACATTTGATAGGCAAACGGTCTGTCATCAGTGAGAGATCATGGAGGGTGATCATCACTCCAGGTTCCTGTGGAAAGAAGGCAACAGGCCCACAGACATTTACAGCAGATTGCACGCGTGACAGTGCTGGGTGAGGTGATTTGAAAGTAGGAAAAAACTGTTGAGTAGAGGAAGACCAGTGGTCAAAAGTCCACCTCCCAGACACAAACATTGCAGCTGCTTCTGAGCTTACTGCTGAAAACAAGTGCATTAAGGAGTTGGAATGGGAAACTCGTCTCGATCACCAAATCAACCACTTCCCCACAGTAATGGCACATCCTCCATACATCTAGTTCTCGCTCCCTGAGACTACGTCCTCTTCAATGCAATGAAAAAGCCCCTATGTGGTGTCCGATTTTCAAAAAACAATCCCCCTACAAGCAGCCTTTAGAGACTGGCTAAATGACACTCAAGAGAATGGTACAATGTGGCCATACGAAAGCTACTGGTGGCAACGATGCATAACTCTCCACGGAGAGTACATAGAAAGGGCTGAAGCCTAACCTGGAAGTCTGGACCAGTCATAACACAGTAAAGTCCATTAGCCTTAATCACTGGTAAACACTTCTCAAAGAACGAAAAAAATTAGAGAAGAAAACACAAATCCACATAGAATTAATTTATTACATTGACTTGTAAGTACCTTTCAGCTTCAGCACAAAAAGTTTCATCAAAATCTGTGATAGTAGGTAGGGCAATTTTCTAAAATTTGATTACAGTAAGACCCCGACTTACATCACTAATTGGTTCCCGAAGAATGTGACATAAGTCGAAACATTCACGATTCATGATAATAACCGAACACTGTTGCATTTTTTATAATTTTTTTTGGGAAAGCAAATCGTATTTTTTGACGTAAGTGCGATGTAACATCAAAACAGTGGTGGAAATTTATAAATCACGTAAGTGCGAAATGACGTAAGTTGGGGTCTTACTGTACTTAATATGGAATGGCCAATCGTATTTAGGGCCAGTTCATTATCTGCTTTCTCATCAAAACTTTTCAACTGAGTGTTCAGCAACAATACAGTGACATTGCAACCAAGTCCATTGTTGCTGAAGACTCACTTGGGAAAGTAGATAGTAAACTGGCCCTAAGAGTTAGAATTAATCCACAAAAATTGATAAAATATTTTTTAAATGTCATAGTTACATTTTCTCCTCTGAGAATCATGTGACGATTGTCTAACTGCACATCAACGTGAGCTTCCTAAGAAATGGAACAAAATGTTATTTTAGAAAAAAATAATTAAATAAACCGTCTCAGGGTTTATTATTATTTTAACAAAACCTACCTCATTCAGAAGTGCTTCAGCACCACCTGGAGGTGAGTTCCCAATTAATTCCCAAAAATCTACCATCAATTCATGTCCACCAGGAGCCTGGATAAAGCAAACCAGCAAAACTTTTAAACAACAAAATCTTACAAAGGAAATAAATGCTCCTTTGTCCAAAAATTTTATTACTCACAGTTTTGCCTTCTGGTACAGGTTTTATTACACCATAAAGACGAACTGTAGATTCCGTGGCTAAAACGAGAGCTTCGTACGTTTGACAAAGTAGATTGTTGAGCACGCACTGCAAAAATCCCGTACCATCTCGCAACACAATGAACATCAAAGCTTTTCCTTAAAGACAAAGGAAAATTCATTTCCAATTAAAAATCTGTATCCAATACGTTTTTAATAAAATAACAGTTTCCTCTATAAATGTGTGTATTCAATTCTCATGCTGAGCATATGAAAATGGAGCGTATAAAAAAGTAGCATAAGCCTTGACAGCTGAACAATTTTGAGTTATCTCTGACTATTGAAACCTTGACAGTAAGAACAATTTTCCATTCATATTTTCCCCCTTTTATCTTCTTTCGTTTCTCATCATTTCCAATTGAATGATATCACATGCTGAATATGTTGCCATTTGAAAACGTTAATAGTTAGTTCTATAGACCACAGACCACTGAACCTACTGGGATAATTTGGCCCAAGCTTCATAGTAATGTAGATCTTGCCTAAAGGAGTCTGCACACAGAAATTTACTCCTTTATATACCATATAGACCAGATGGTCCCCTCTAACTCCCGCCTGCTGGCCCAGTGGCCGAATGAGGTGAGGCATAGGTTTCCAGTTCTCAAATCCATCGAGTTTGCGGATTTGAATCCCGCCATGGGCATGGATGTTTGTGTTTGTCCCAGGACGGACATTAGTCATGTGAAAGGATACAAAATAAGCTAGAGTTTATGGGCGCATCAACAGCTAACGAAAACAAACAAATTCACACCCCTGTAAATCTCTCATCAGAGGACTAAATCGTGAAATAAGACATGCCCTTGGTAAACTATTTTGCGAATTTCAATCTTCTAGTCAAGAAATGTAGAAAATGACAGGGACAGGCTGACACTATAAAACCAATAAATGGCGCCATTTTTCCGCTACCTAATAATTCACTATTATAACAAGAAATTAACCCCCTCCCCCGGAGGAGGGTATAATTCTTTAATCAAAAAATTTTGTTCTCTCTAACTCCTACCCCAGTGCACCAATCAAAACCAAACTAAAGAGTGATAAGCTATATTCTGAATAGTGATAAGCTAAATAGTGACATGTCTATAAGCTATATTCTGAATTTCAACCTTTTATGTCAAAAAATGTAAAAAATATGAGGGGGCAGACAACATTGTGAAACATAGCTCCTTCTTCCGCTACTTAATAATCACTATCATTAGGCTGAATTTGTGTGATATCATTGAATTGAAATTGGCTTTTTTAATATTGAATATATCGAGTCTACAATCTGAAAATAACTGGGGTTTGATAAAACACTGACCTCCTAATCTTATCTGATTTCATGCAAAAACAAATTGGACACATTCATGATGATTCGTCAATCAAAAAGCATGTAGGCTACTACTTATCAATCTATGATATGTATGAAGAGATTTTATATAAATCTGGTCACCTTATTAGAGTAACTTCTGAAATAAAAATATTTGTTATTTCACTTTATGGGTACCTTGTCGTCTAAGATGATGAACCCATCCATATATTTTCACTCTTTTCTCTCTGCACTTTTCACCGTCTCGTATTTTAATCTGTGGATAGGAACAATATTTAAAACGTTACAATATGGTGTGATAATTTCATGAGGCTTGGGTTGTTCATCTTCTAATACCTGTTCAGCAGTTGGAAGATTCTGGTCCTCTTCAATCACAATTTTTTTGGCTTCCTCCAAGTTTTTCTTACGTCGTTCCAATTCTGCTTCTTCTCGTTCAAGCTTCTGTGCGTCCTTATACTGTTCACGTTGCCAATTCTTTTGGGCCTTTTTTAATTGTGACTGAGAAGCACTTTCCCATGGCTTAAAAAAAAAAAAAAAATTGTTTAATCTATGTAATCAATTTGTTTAATCCTTCGAGCATAAAAATCTAGTTTTATGCTCGAAGGTTTAATCTATAAAAGACTTGTTAAACTTAATGATAAATGAATACTCTTTAACCACAACAAAGATTAAGTTGAAATAATACAACCTGGTAAATCTGGAAGCGCTTTTCGAATGCCCTGCATTCACCATTCAGCAGTCTGAAGTCAATACTCGAGGAAGCCTAAAGCGAACTCGAGGAGGTCTGGAAGATCTGACTTTAGAATGAAAAACGCTGGGTATAAATAATGAACGAAAAACCAATCAAAAAATTGGTCAACCAAATCAAAATTAATGATTGGGTAGCTTGGAAGCCCATTTGATTAGAGACGATTCCTCTATTGGCCCCATGTCCGCGTTTAATAGCCGTTCTTTATCTGCACTGTGAATGGCTAAGCATTCGAAAGCGTCCAACAGGTATTTTTTATTTAACGATTTTATCAATTTAACATTTTGTAAAGAAAAATCATGGCCGGTTTCTATTGAATGTTTTGCTATTGATGATTGACCCATTCTTCCGTATTTTCTGTGTCTTAGATGTTCCTTAAAACGAGTCTCTATATTTCGAGTTCGCTTTAGGCTTCCTCCAGTATTGACTTCAGACTGCTGAATGATGAATGCAGGGCATTCGAAAAGCGCTTCCAGATTTACCAGGTTGTATTATTTCAACTTAATCTTTGTTGTGGTTAAAGAGTATTCATTTATCATTAAGTTTAACATATCTACTATCCACATAATCTTCACTATTTCTTTAATTATAAAAGACTTGAACATATTAACAAAAGAAATCAATACCCCTACTTCTTTAATGTTTAAATTATATTCTTGGAAATATTTTTCATTCATTTTCTAATTATTTTATATACCATATGTGCAGACATATAACACAACTTAACCCTAGAACTGCCATCTTGGATCTTAAGAGACTTATCCACAGCCTCACATAAAATGTACAATGCTTTTTCCTCCATTTCACTAGACATAAATGCACTTTTTTGTTAGCAGAATTGTTATATGTGTCAGTTTCTGCTTGTTAAAATCTGACCCTTTAATTTTAAATGAACATGTGTTTTCTCATGGTCTACTTTATGTCGCTTTAACACATAAATTTTAAAAGCAATATAAAAATTTGTATCCATGATATTCCTCAAGAACAAGGGAAATTGATCAAAAATAGTGATAGAACTTTCACTAAAAATATGATTTAACGTGATGTTTTGTAATAAAATACGTTGTTTAAAATATATTGATTTTTTATTTTATTTTTTTCCAATTTGATTAAATAAGACAAATGCACGGCAATGCATAGCACACCCGAGCGAAGCGAGGCCAACAACTGATTCTAGGGTGTTGTCTCTATTGTAGTTTCTCAAGTTTCCTGAAAATGGATTGCATTGGGTTGAAAACCTTGCATGGTATAAACAAAAAGCTTACAAAAAAACTTCTACTTTTTTAAAGAAACCTTTATATCTCCGTGAATATTCGTGCTATTCTCATACAAATGAAGACAGAGAAGCATAAAAACAAAATTAAAAGAGGCCTTACAGTACAACATTTTAGTTTTAATAAAAAACCAACTAGTTTCGGCTTTATTCCCACCTTCTTCAGGGTACAAAAGAAATAGGCTAGTAGCCCCTACATAATGAGACAGTGTATGATAGAAAACACGATAAACGACAATGATATAATACCTGGAGATTTCTGATTGGCTGACGTAAATAAGGGTGACGTCAGCCAATCAAAAGGTTACAACATATACCGGTGATGTAGCCGGATTAAATTGAAGTGAACAAAAGAAAAGAAAATTATTAGACAGATAAAATAAAGAAAAATAAAATAAATAACAAAATAATATACATCTAAACAATTAAAAAAGGATAAACAAAAACCACTACTAAACACTACAACGAATTCAAATAGAATAATAAACAAAACAACAAAATTCAATTATAATAAAGTACAAACCAAAAATAAACCACGAAAGATAAAATATGGCAAAACTTTAGCCTACCTAGACACGAAACTACAGATCATGGCGTAATCGGATTTAAATGAAATAGGAACGTATGAAAGTGAACAATGAAAATAAATTAAATTAAATAAATAAAATATAAAAAATAGATAACTAAAAATTACAAAATATATTAAAATATAATTTAAAAAAATTTACAACAAAATTCAAATCTAATTACAATAAAATAAATAAAATACTAAACCATACAACAAATTACAATAATAACCAAAAATAAAACAATAGATAAATGACAAAAGTTTAGCATACATAGACACAAAACTATAGATCATGGCGTAGATGGTGAAGTAAATGGTTGTTTAAAAGCCCATTTTGTTGCAGACCAGAGACAGCTTTGTAAATTTCTATATTTTCTAATATGGCTACTAATTTCGGTTTATCTGACTTGTGTATTATGCTGAGTGTTTCTTCAATGCTGCAAAAGAAGTGTTTCTTCAAGGTGGATGGCGAAATGAGAGTTATTGTCTTTCTTCCTGTATGAGTTGGCGTGATCTTTAAATTGAATGGCAAAACTACGAACAGACATTCCTATGAATTGTCATCGCCTGAATGAATTGTCCTCGCCTGGAGTGAATTTTCTTTTGTTCACTTCAATTTAATCCGGCTACGTCACCAGTATATGTTGTAACCTTTTGATTGGCTGACATCACCCTTATTTACGTCAATCAGGTATTATATCATCGTCATTTATCGTGTTTTGTATCATACACCGTCTCATTATGTAGGGGCTGCTAGCCTATTTCTTTTGTACCCTGAAGAAGGTGGGAATAAAGCCGAAACTAGTTGTTTTTTTATTAAAACTAAAATGTTGTACTGTAAGGCCTCTTTTAATTTTGTTATTAGAAACAGTACAGAGAACAACATCCTCACAGATAAGCATAAAAAGCCTCCTAATCTTATGCTACAGCTACAATGCATTTCAAACATTATTTTTTGTTCAAATTGTTGCTGGTCCTCTATTTGCCTCTGGGAAATGTAACATGCTCTTTACACCCCTGAAGTTTCAGAATAATTCCTCAAGTATTTTTCTAGATATTCGATAAAACGTGTAAATCGAAAGGTGTTCCTATTATTGTGTGTGTGCGATGAAATTGTACCTAGTTCCCGTACTATCAGTTGCTATTTTTTATATTTTGTGGATGTTCATGTTTATATGACTTTTAAATTTTATACGCGATGGTGGCATAACTTGGGTTATTGTCAGTCAGTTTAATAACTGCCTGAAGCGTTTCTTGGATAAACCCTTTAGTACTGTTTTACAACTTTTATCTGCTTTTTTCCTGCACAGCAACACGAGATAGCGGGATCGGAGTTTAATTTAAAAAAAGAATAAGGAAACACGCCCTTTCGTCTGATCGATTCGTTAGCGAATACCAATTGGTCAATTGTTAACAATAATAAATATTAGTCGGGGTCATTTACTTACTGCGTCATTTTTTCCATCGACGTATATCAAAGGAAAAGGTTCTTTGCCATAATGCCGCATGGCCTAAAGATTAAAAAAAAAAAAAGTTTTTCTAATGTTTGCCCAGCTTAAAATGCTTTCAAAGCCAACCCCCCTCAGGAACGTCGTTCAATGGCTTTACCTGCAGGACGCTCTTAAAGGGCTTGTTGATCGTCCCATCTCCAATTTCATCGTTCCCGTTCTTTTCAGAAGTATAGAGTTCGGCTACAATTGAAAGAAGGAAACCAACTCTGTGATTAACAACAAAAATTTAAAATAAAAGAAGAGCATCTGCCACGTGAAAAGCAAGCGCGATCGCCACCCGCCATGCATGCTTAAAAACACTGCACACAAGTTTTAGGGGAATCGATTTGCTTTACAAGTGATTTTTTTGGATTAAACTAGAGAAAGAAGGTGAGGAGAGAGATGAGAAGGTAAATATCGAATGTAATAATAGTAATTACTTATGACGGGCCCGTCCATGTTGAATCGTCAGTGCCGGTTCACGTCTGCACCGAAATGCGACAGGTTTCGCTTCTCGCCCTTTTGAAAAGCAGGCTCGGATGAGCCTCGTTTCGATTGGATGATGCAACAGAGCGAGCGAGAACAGCAAGCAGGGGTGATTGCATTCCATTTCATCAGCTGGAGTTCCTTGTTTCGATATTGGGAAGCACATGCTGGATTGGTCGGAGCAGAGACCGATAGGAAAGGATTGGATAGAAACAACACCCCCTTTAGAAGACGGGGGTGTTGATAGAAAGGGGAATTCTGCTAGCAGCCGACGCTCCGCTTCCATTTTCGATACGGAGTTTGTTTTCATTCCAGTTTATTTTCGACACTTCCTTCTTAGTAAACGGGCTCACATTGAATTGTCCGAAACGCAAAAGCGAAAGCAAAATACCTAAAATCGATGAAAAAAAATAATGATTCCAGGGTTCAAAATTACAACAAACTCTTATCTATATTTCTAAAACGCGTTTCGGTTTCACAATTTATACGGATTTAAGAAAAAGTATTGCACGAGCTAAAAGGCAATGGTTGAGATCAAACATTGGTATATGTGTATTTAGTATACCAAGGCTCATACTAATTCAGGATT
Organism: Rhysida immarginata; assembly: GCA_023313115.1. Taxonomy (NCBI): domain Eukaryota; kingdom Metazoa; phylum Arthropoda; class Chilopoda; order Scolopendromorpha; family Scolopendridae; genus Rhysida; species Rhysida immarginata. Next base: position 837,751 of record JAHWFO010022369.1, read on the forward strand.
CGTTAATACTTGCGGAAAATAAAGATAAAACTTAAGGAAATGTTAACATACTAGCAGGATATACTTTTAGTATAATTTCTTATGAGTTATTCGTCACTAAAGAGTTGGTTATCCGGATCGCTACACTAAGCTGGAGCCCGAGTTTTGTGGAGTACTCACTTTTTAGAACCTATTTTCAATGGGCTTGCAATCTGGGGAACGTGGAGGCCAAATCATTGTCGTCAAGTCGGTAGCATGTTCTTCCAGCCACTGCCGTGTCACGGCGGCCGTGTGTGGAGGCACATTAGCTTGCTGGAAGATGCCGTCGCCTGCAGGGTAAAAAGGGGTGCAGGTGGTCCCCGAGCAGATCGACGTAAGAAGTAGCAGCCAGAGTGGATGTGACATTGTCAGATACACCAATGGACCCATCACATGCGACGAGAAAAGACCCAGACCCGTATGGAGCCTCCACCTGCCTGAGTGGTCCCCACCTGACGAGCGGGGTCCATGGCTTTGTGTGGCCTGCCCCAAACACGAACACGACCATCGGCCCGATACAGCTGAAATCGTGATTCGTCGGACCAGGCAACCCTTCGCCAGTCCTCAGCAGTTCAATGTCAATGTCGGTTGGCCCAGGCTAGGCGTTTCCGACGATGTACAACTGTCAAGAGTGGCACCCGTCGTCACGGACACAGTTGTGGGGCGTCCCTGGTTGTAACGCATGGTGATTTGGCCCGCTATCGCCCTTCAGTCAGCAGTTGCGAGCCGGGTGACCCTCTGAACATCAATGAGGCATGGGTGGCCCGTCCGCTGTCCGACATGGGTTGTAACCCCTCGTTGGGTGTACTCTCGATAGATCCTTGCAACGGTTGTGCGGGAAAATTGCAGTGTGTTGGCTACATCTGATATTGCGTTACCCGTCCGTCTGAAACCAACAATTATCCACCCCATTCAAATGCGGATAGCTCTCGGCGTGCTGCCATTTCTGCAGCTAGTTTTACTTACAATGAATGTGTGATACCAAGGAGTCCTGTGCACCTACATTCCGAGAATGGAAGCAGCGGGATCTGTCTCATTACCAACCGACGAGACAACCAGGCCACGGCCGCCCCCTGCGTTAAATGCTTTACTTATTGAAAAATTTTCCGGAATAAAGGCACAAAAGTAAACAGAATGTGGTAATAATATGACAAAAAAGGAAAAAATAAGTATGTGGATAATAGTAAATAAAAGAAATAAAAAACTCTTTCACCACAACAAAAATTAAGGAAAAATACAACCTGAACCTGGAAAAGTTCACTCAGTTCCCCCTAGTGTACTCCTTGGTCCCTGCTGAATGATGATAGCCTTGCTGTCGAAAAGCGCTTCCAGGTTCAGGTTGTATTTTTCCTTAATTTTTGCTTTACTTATTGTATAATTATTGAATTTTTGTTTCATTTAATTGTCATTAAAAATAAATACTGAAAACTGTTTAAAGTGAAGACATTTCTTTTATTTGCTGTTATAAATTCATCGATGTCGCGATGTTTTAAGCATCGCACGGCTCTACATACATTGTTACATCATCATAAGTCGACCAAATTTAGAGCTTATTAGAGAGGTTCAGCACCACGTAAACGCGAACGTGACGTGAACGCGTGTGACGTTTCCAATCTGAAATGAAGTAGCTTTTTCTTGTTTACAACGTTAAACAATGAAAAAGCTACGTCATTTCAGACGAGGCCAACGAGAGACAGGCCAGGGCACTCAAAAGTCACATGATCGTCGGGGTCCGAGCAACCATCTATCTTTCATTGTCTCCATCTTGGATTTTAACAATCCGTGTTTTTTCGTTTGTTGGAAACAATGAAGAACGGATTGTTGCTCGGACCCCGATGGTCAGGTGACTTTTGAGTGCCTTGGCCCAATGACATATATTAAAGATAGACTCCGAATCCTATTGTTAACAGCGGCAAAAAGTGAAGCAAATTGAGCCATTACAGTTCTGGGCAGGAGTGAGCCGTGGAGTAATTAGCTGTCTGGCTGCTTTGTTTTTGAAGATTTTGGGCCCGAGGAATAATTAATTCAAAACTATTATTCAAAGTTGTTCTGAGTACAACTGTACAAACAGACAAGAAAAAGGATCAGGAATCATTTTCCACAAAAATAAATCAAAAATACGTAACTAAAATGAAAATACGTTACTGAAAGACAATCGAAACGAAATTGAAATTGAAACCATGATCGAAAAATTGTTTATAAAATATAATAAAATACTTCAAATACAAAGTAAACGAAAAGATAAACTTATCACTCCGTGATCGGCGTGTGAAAGAATTATTAATCAGCTACTCTCGTGTTTAGCCATGTGTTTTGCATCATCTTCACTCACTTTCAGCCATGACAGTTCTGGGCATGGAGCTTCCCAATTTGCTTCAAGTTACAACAATAGGATTCGGAGTCTATCTTTAATATACGTCATTGCCTTGGCCTGTCTCTCGTTGGCCTCGGTTTCAGACTAGAAACGTCACACGCGTTCGCGTCGAGGCTAACGAGAAAGACAGGCTGCGGCACTGAAAAGTCACCTGACCAAGATAGGTCTATTCAATGACGTATATTAAAGATAGACTCCGAATCCTATTGTTAACAGTGGCAAAAAGTGAAGCAAATTGAGCCATGATAGTTCTGGGCAGGAGTGAGCCGTGGAGTAATTAGCTGTCTGGCTGCTTTGTTTTTGAAGATTTTGGGCCCCGAGGAATTATTAATTCAAAACCATTATTCAAAGTTGTTCTGTGTACGACTGTACAAACAGACAAGAAAAAGGATCAGGAATCATTTTCCACAAAAATAAATCAAAAATACGTAACTAAAATGAAAATACGTTACTGAAAGACAATCGAAACGAAATTGAAATTGAAACCATGATCGAAAAATTGTTTATAAAATATAATAAAATACTTCAAATACAAAGTAAACGAAAAGATAAACTTATCA
>JAHWFO010022369.1:841102-867854 GCA_023313115.1 Rhysida immarginata
TTATAAAATATAATAAAATACTTCAAATACAAAGTAAACGAAAAGTAAACGATTAATTCTTTTAATCGGCGTGTGAAAGAATTATTAATCAGCTACTCTCGTGTTTAGCCATGTGTTTTGCATCATCTTCACTCACTTTCAGCCATGACAGTTCTGGGCATGGAGCTTCCCAATTTGCTTCAAGTTACAACAATAGGATTCGGAGTCTATCTTTAATATACGTCATTGCCTTGGCCTGTCTCTCGTTGGCCTCGGTTTCAGACTAGAAACGTCACACGCGTTCGCGTCGAGGCTAACGAGAAAGACAGGCTGCGGCACTGAAAAGTCACCTGACCAAGATAGGTCTATTCAATGACGTATATTAAAGATAGACTCCGAATCCTATTGTTAACAGTGGCAAAAAGTGAAGCAAATTGAGCCATGATAGTTCTGGGCAGGAGTGAGCCGTGGAGTAATTAGCTGTCTGGCTGCTTTGTTTTTGAAGATTTTGGGCCCCGAGGAATTATTAATTCAAAACCATTATTCAAAGTTGTTCTGTGTACGACTGTACAAACAGACAAGAAAAAGGATCAGGAATCATTTTCCACAAAAATAAATCAAAAATACGTAACTAAAATGAAAATACGTTACTGAAAGACAATCGAAACGAAATTGAAATTGAAACCATGATCGAAAAATTGTTTATAAAATATAATAAAATACTACAAATACAAAGTAAACGAAAAGATAAACTTATCACTCCGTGATCGGCGTGTGAAAGAATTATTAATCAGCTACTCTCGTGTTTAGCCATGTGTTTTGTATCATCTTCACTCACTTTCAGCCATGACAGTTCTGGGCATGGAGCTTCCCAATTTGCTTCAAGTTACAACAATAGGATTCGGAGTCTATCTTTAATATACGTCATTGGGTCTATTAACAATGTAACTTTCATTGTTTCCATCTTGTATTTTAACAATCAGTGTTTTTTTCCTTTGTTGGAAACAATGAAGGTTGGATTGTTAATAGACCTATCTTGGTCAGGTGACTTTTCAGTGCCGGAGCCTGTATTTCTCGTTAGCCTCGCGTTCGCGTTTACGTGGTGCTGAACCCCTCTAATATTAGTAGAAATGCGATTAACAAAGGACGAAGTATGATGATGTAACACTGTGGGTGCGTTCACTTATTCACTTGGAGTCACTCGGATTCCGTTTCTTTATTTGCTCCGAGTCATGTGGTCTCCGCTCGGAGTTAACTCCCTTGACCTCCAACATCAGGTACGCTTGGAGTCTTTCGGTGTTTGTTTCTTTATTCGCTTGGAGTGCGACTCGGGTTAACTTCCTTAACTCCTGCTTTCAAACTGGAGTCATCGGAGTCAAAAAATTTAATGAGAAAGACGACGCAACAATGAAGAGTGCCAACAAAGTTGCGACTTCAACGATGATTAATTTTGTTACAATGAGATATCGTTTGCGAGCGCGCTTGTTAGGAGCCATGGCAACCACACAAACAAGAGAAGGACTTTATTTCTTCAAGCTGGCGCATACGTTGTTTACCATTTAACTATCAACATGGCCGCCTCTATCTTTTGAAAGTGCACGATCATAGCTTACCTAATTGGTTACCCTTCCATTGTTGTAGGCTTGGCACGATACAAACGAAAATTGATCGAATATTTGATTCAAGACAATTTCTTCAGCATAATTATTAATTTTTATAATAACTCAATCTCAGTTCCATCTTTATGCATGAGGCCACCCTAGCCTCTGTGATAGTAAATTAAAATTACAATTATGACCAGAACTTTGTTTTTATAAAAGTAATAAAAAATATGTTATTGTTTATTCCTGTTAATAAAAAATAACTTAATGTTAAAGGTTCCCATAACCAAAACTACCATGGGCACTGCTCATGCTTCTCTGATGCCTCCGGAGGTTGCGAAGAGGGGAAAAATATTTTGAATCGTTCACAAGCAGTGTTGCCAATTTAATAGGGAAGTGTCCAATTTAAAAGCTCATTATTTTGTGCATTATACATTAATTTACGAAGTAGTATAATATGTTTATTTATTAATGAATGATTCTATACTCATTTATAAATGGAGAAGATAAAATAACAAATAATAAGAATAAATAATAACTTAAGTTCACCAATGAATAATGATGAGAGTTTTTCAAGAGAATTGAATGGTAGATGGTTGCTGTGCATTGTTTAATTTTTATTAAAAATGTCCAACAAAAGACAAGCGCATGAAAAAAAAGGCTAAAATGGCAATACTGCACACCACGGTCTATAGATATTCATGGGCATCGAGCTCCATTGTTAAAATGAAGCTAAAGTTTCTAGCTCCCAATAGGGCGGGACCCTATTGAAAAGTGGGGCTGCATGTACAATCGGCCCAACAAGGTCTTTTATAGACCTTGCGGCCCAAATACGCCTGCAGCGCCGCCCTATCGACAGACAGAAACTTTACTTTTATTTTCAGTTTCAATGAAAAACCTCTATCGCAGGTCACGCTTGGCCCTGCAAGGTCTATAAAAGACCTTGGGCCCTGATGCGATCTATGCGGCGCCTGGCGCGATCTGTTTTCCTTAGCTTCTCGAAACAATGGAAAATGGCCGAAGCTCGATGACCATGAATATCTATAGACCGTGCTGCACACAAATGATTATAACGATCAAAGTCTTCGATTGTTACGTCGTTATGTTGACTCTGAGCCATGACGCTAGTACTCTGATCACGTGATTACATTGACTCGGAGCATGACTCCGAACGAATAAGTGAACGCGCCCTGTATGACGTTTCAGTGGAGGCTTTCTTTATAGGAGGCGTTGCCGAAGCCGACGCGATCTTGGCTTTGTTGAAATCCCATCGGTTTTCGTGGCGTTTTTTTAAAAATGAATTTTGTATTTTAGATAACTAAGTAAATACAGTAGAATAAAATGCATTAATGCCAAACATGGGTGATTTACCTTTTTAATAAATCATTTTAGTTAAAATTTTAAATTTTTTTTGTTTTTAAATTTCTTTCTGCAAGACGTCACAAAATCAGTGCCACGGCTTGGACGTTACCCTGGCGGGGAAAAGTCACCTGATCATAGTAATTCGGCCAACAATCCAACCTTCATTGTTTCCAACAAAGGAAAAATATTGATTGTTTAAATCCAAGATGGAAACAAAGAAGGGTTAATTTTTACTATCGCGCGATTGTGCGGATAGTTAAAATTAACCCAATGAAGATTGCATTGTTACTTGGACTAGAAAGGTCAGGTGACTTTTCCGCGCCGGAAAGAAGAATTCTGAACCCGTCCCCCAATTGACCATGTGGATTATGAACGTTCCCTAACGGAAGAAATATGAAAGAGATTCCCGATAGTTTTTCTGGTTCAGAAACAGTCCAAAAAAAAAAAAAAAAAAGACAGTCAGAAACAGTCCAAAAGTAAGGCCTTAGCTCACGAGATTTCACGTGATGGCCTCTGTCGGTGATGCGAGTAAACAGAGCGCTCGCTACGGCGCTGGTACTCGACACCTATCTTTTTCCCCATTCCTCCTCCTTCACTTCCGGTTGCTAGGCCTTTTAACATGGTCGCCTTTCTTGTGCACAGTATAATTGACCACTCAGCTCTCCAAGCCCTTGCTCTATTAAAATTACAATAAACATTCAATGTCAAATCATCTGCCCCGAATTTTGCTCTTATTGTATTACAAAAAGAGGAAAAAAATCGCCACGCAACCCATAATGCCCGCCCTTGCCTCGTCCACGGCCGATGAGGCATCGTCGTCGTCGTCGTGTTAATCCTTGACGGCGGCTGGCGGCGGTGGGGGCAGGGGGGACGCGAGGGTAGGAGTGAGTTTGCATTGCATCCAAAGGGGTTGACAAAGTTTTAACTCATGCATTCACACTACTATTATGGAGTCATCTAAATCGTCGAAATTATTCCATAACTTATCGGTAGATGCTCGTGAAGAAATCGACGAGGTACTTTCAACTCTTGTTTATGCTTTACCTTGTTTGTTTTTTTTGATTTTTTTTTTTTTTTTTTTTTAATTATTAAATGCACACACCACGCTGCCCAAAGCTATAAAAAATACAGGTTGCTTTCAAATGCCAGGAATTATTATAAACTACCCAAAATTTCATCTCAAAATGAAATTCCCCTAGAAATGCCGGGATAATTCGTACTATGAGGTGAAAAACGAGGGAAAATTTCATTTTCCCAAAAAGTGTTGTGAAATAAAATTAAAGGGGAAGGATAGATACTTGGTTAGAGCTATGGGTACTTTTCAGACTTCATCCACTTTGAACTACGAGGGTCATTTTTAAAGTAAGAACAGTTTTGTAATAAAAACGAAACTACTATATATATTTTCAAAATTTTTTCTTTACCAGATCCTATGTAACTATTTTTCCACATAGTTTTCAAGTTTATTTAAGCACTTGTCATAGCGCTCAATGTACCTCTGCTAGATCACTTCATAAAAGAAATCTGCCGCGGGTGAAAAAAAAGTCATGCAGTTTTCTCTTGTTCGTCGTCGCTGAAATGCAGGCTGCCGATGACCTCCTATGGATCCTGGAACAGGTGGTAGCCACTAGATGCAAGGTCCGAACTGTAAGACGAGTGTCCAATTGTTCCCGACTAATCAGATTTTTTGTTAGGGAACAACTTGACCACCCGCCTTACAGTCCGGACTTCACATCTAATGGCTACCACCTGTTCCTGGATCTATAAGAGGTCATCGGCAGCTTGCATTTCAGCGACGACGAACAAGTGAAAACTGCATGACTTTTTTTTTCCACCGGCGGCAGCCTTCTTTTATGAAGTGATGGTGCGGAAGTACATTGAGTGCTATGACAAGTACTTAAATAAACTTGGAAACTATGTGGAAAAATAGTTTAAGGTACGTAGAACCTGGTAAAGAAAACATTTTGAAAAAATATATAGCAGTTTTGTTTTTATTACAAAACAGTTCTTACTTTAAAAATGACCCTCGTAGAATGATGGGCTAAACAAAAACATTTTTCAACGTTTAGAAATGCTATTTGGAAATATAGAATTGAAATGGTGATTGCAAATACTTGATTAAAAAAAGCAATTTCCTTTTTTCCCCTTTGCAGAAATTAGAAAAATGTTACGCTTCTCTTCAGAATTTAATTGCTGGCCTCTCCGAAAAGGAAGCCCACGACGCATTAAATGCTGCCGTAAGAAGAGTTCAAATTAAACATTCTCTCTCTCTCTCTCCAATGGCATTTTGTTTCAATGTTTGTTTTTAAATGGATTCACAGGTTAGCAAAGACAGTCAGACCGAAGAAGAAATTTCTTTGGGATTGCTCGTGGCTATTCTCGTCGATGCTCAATTGGCCGGACAGGTAATTCGTTTTCCGTTTACAGATGAGTTTCCCGATTTGTGTTTATATTTGACGATGAAAAGTCTCGTTGTTTCGATAGTATTATAGAGATTTGACATTTATAAGTCGTGATGGACTGAGTTCGGTTGTGCTACGTCTCAATCAGGTCATTCTGGAACGTTACACAAAATTGAACGACGGATCTAAAAATCAGGTAAATTGTTGTTTTGTAAGTTGTTAATTTTGGTTGCTTTGTGTCGACATAAAAATTTAAAACATCTTTGCTGTAATTGTTGCTTTTCCTTTTGAAAATGTTAATTTGCAGTTGATCTGGTTAATTAAAGAAATGATCAAAACCAACATTATTGGAATTGACGGTGTTTGTTACAATTTACTTCGGCAAATAGCAGGTAAGAACAAACATTGAGTTTATTTTTTGTTTTCAAATTGTGTTTAAAGCCTAGTGTTTTTGAAAAACGTTGGACACTGCTCGATGACAGGCTACTAAGACATGTTAAACAGAAGGTAATAAATTAACTGAAGAAACTTCTTCAAACATATCGCAATAACAAATAGAAAAGGGAAGGAAAAATTCCGCGACCTGGATTCGAACCAGGGAAGTCCAATTGGATACCTTGTAATAGCATGGCGGTTCATATCCGCACTGCTCAATTGGTAAGAGCTGTATCAGCAATAGGCATGGTTCCTGGTTGAGTCCAGGTCGTGGAATTTTTTGCTTCCCTTTTCTATTTATTAATGTTAAAGTTAGGCAATATTATCATCTGGAAATCCATCTGCAGCTTTAAATGTCTTTGGATGGTATTACGAGTTCCTTTCAATGACAAAATGAGAAAGGTTTTCTCCTCAAATAACCATGTTTAAGGATGGAACCAACCTCATCGTATCACAGGTGCAAAATTAGCATAAAGCTGTTCTCAAATTTCAAGATAGTTATTCCAATGTTACTCTCCCAATGTGTTAACCACTAAGCAGTCTGCACTTGGCAGCATTTCACTATCATACATATCCTGTGGGTCAGTGTTCTCCCCAGAAAATTTTATCAGCTGGGTGGCAAAATAAAATAACAAGGCAGACAAAAATTAATAACGAATAAAGTATTATGCGGTGGTATGCAGTTTTTCGTATATTCAGCCGGGCGGTCACCAAAATCAGCCTGTTCAAAAGGGCCTGGGGAGAAACCTACTGTAAGTATATGTTAAAACGTGGCTTCTTGCTCACAAGCCAGAATTATCTTTACTATTAAATGGCAAACATATTATAATTATAACTGGAAAATGGTTCAAGGAGAAGTTTTTTATGCCCTACCTCCAGATGTTAACAAATGAATATATAAAAATAGTAAAGAAAACTTCACGACTTGGGACTCGAACCAGGGAATGTAACCCAATTGGTCTCTGGTTCTAATCCAAGCCGTGGAAATTTCTTTACTATTTTTCTATATTTAATTATTAATGTCTGGAAGTATGGTATGCAACATAGAGGCTCAGAAAAATGAGGAGCTGAAACTGATGGAGACAGCAATCAGGAAAACTGACCACTTCAGATACCTTGGTTCGACAGTTGATGAATGGAGTGAAACGGGTAGGGAAGTAACTAGCAGAATACAGACAGGTTGGAGAAATTGGAACTAAGTCTCTGGAGTCCTCTGCGATAAGAAGATCCCTGTGCGTCTAAAGGGCAAAATTTACAGGACGGTGGTGAGACCTGCAATGCTGTATGGAATGGAAACACTCTCTCTACAAAAGTCCAATATACAAAGGATGAAGGTGGCAGAAATGAGAATGTTGAGATGGATGTGCAGAGTGACACGAGCAGACAGGATTAAAAACGAGCGCATCCGAGGTACAGTGAAGGTTACAGATATTGGGAAATAAAACCCAAGAAAGTAGATTGAGATGGTTTGGCCATGTAATGAGAAGAGACGAGGACTATGAACATGAAAGTGGAGGGAACGAGGAAAAGAGGACGACCCAAGAGAAGATGGCAAGATATTGTGGATGAAGATCTGAAATCAAAGGGTCTCAGAAGGGAATAGACAGAGGACAGAGAGAAATGGAGAAAGCTCATCAAAAACAGCGACCCCACATAGAAGGGGAAAAGCTGAAGATGAAGAAGAAGAAATGTTTAGAGGTATGGTGTGAAAACTCCTCCTTTTTGCCAATACCCCTTTCCTTCCCTTCTGGCTAAAGACAACATTTTTATCTTCTTTTTCCATTGGTGATGGTGCTCTGCCTCACATTGGGGCAATTGCATGTCGGTGGCTTGATATCCTGCTTTGAGATTGGTGATTGGTTGTCATGATTCCACGCAACGGTTTCTGTCACAAGGTACAAAGGAGCTTTGGAATCGTGAATTGTAGTGCCAAAGTTCCTATCTGTTTGTGCATTCACACACATAAACACAGAACAGTTTGAATGCATTCTGCATGGGAAACAGGATAGTGAAATCTTCCGATGTGTAGAATCGTTTGAATCTAGAATTGAAAGAATTTCTTTCAGTGACGAGATTCCTAACAGGTCCTAATGGCAGGAAATGACGCCATTTTCTGCTGATTTCCTCAATAGCAGGAAGAAGCAGACTTGAGAGCAAATTTAATGGAATATTAGGTTAAATTGAAAATTTTGATTGAAATATATTTTATTAATGTTGGATGCCAAAAAAGAATGAGTCCGATTTTTCCTTAGGATTTACCTTTAATGAATTTAATTGGAAAGAAAAAACTGAATTTACCTTCATTTCATTTTAATTAACAAAAATTTTGAATTAAACATGATTCTGTCTTAATTGAACACTTTTAATAATTTAAAAAGAATGACATTTTTTTCTTGTACTTGGAATTCACAAATAGTTGATTATTTTTATTACACTAAGGCATTACAAAGATCCTTACTTTGCATTTCAAATTTTGTTTATTTATTTTAAATTTAGGAGGCGATATATCTCAAAAAAACATCTGGTTGTCAGAAAGCATGTTAGATGTTTTCTATGAACATAGGTAAGAATCGTCATCATAATTTTAAGATTATAATAAGAATTAATAATAATAAAAATAATAATTTGGTTGATTGATTATAACAACAACAGGGAATAACCCACCAGATAAACCGTTGCCCCATGTTGCCTCCCCAACAGGCCAAAGCCCAGAACGGGGTTAATGAAAAGTACATATAAAATAAAAATAATAAAAATAAACGAAATAAAGTTGAGTAATAATAATAATGTCATGGGGATTCTGGCAAAAAATCGGAGCCGAAACCCTGGCAGAGGAAAAGTCCAAAAAACGAGGGAGGCGCTTTGTAAGTTGAACGACAGGATGACGTCATTTCTAACGCCAGCCAATAGACGTTAACGGGAAGTAAACCTCTTAGTTATTCCATGAAAGCATGCGCTTTCGTTTTCGAAACATTGTTTTCGTATGTATATTTAGTTTCCATTTTCGTTTTTTATTAAACTAGATAAATGAAATTAATAAATTAATAAATGACACAGAATAGTCGATTCGAAGGCAATTTGTTTTATATTATGACTTTTAATAGGCTTTCAACGATATCTCTGCCTTTACTATAGTAGAACAAGTGCATCATGGGGACCTCCATGGTTTATACAAAGACTTTTAATGCGCTATCTAATCATAGCAATGATAGATCCTTATGGCCCTTTCTTAGCACTAACATCAAAAAACGCTACCAAAAAATTAGAAACCTCAGAAAGAAAGATTTTAAGAATAATAACTAGAACTCTGACTACTTCACCGATAGTCACACTTTATGCGGACACAAACCTTCCTTCCCTTCATATCAGGTGGTCACTGAAATTTGCCATCTTCATGATTGGGTATTGTGGACAATACTCTAATCCTGAAACAGACCCCTTAATTGAAATAATCGAATAAGCAGTTAAGTCAGATTATTTAAGAGAGCTAACTAATTCATGTTTCAATAACCCCCCACTGTCGGAAATTGGTGTAAGTAATAATATTTATATTAAAAATCATATACTGTTCTCAACTAAAGACCCTATAGATATTGTATCCATTCCCCCCCCTGGCCCAAGGTGGGGAAAGGAAACCCTACGGCTATTATAAATGAAAGAATTTTTTCCAAATATCCGGAATTCAAAACGGTATATACAGATGACTCGTTCGATAGAAATTCAAATGAAGGATGGAAGGGAGTATTTATATCTCCGGATGACTGTTTAGCCTTGGGCTGCTACCCCATATTTGACTCACTAACAGCAGAAATAGTGGCAATAGACTTATCATTGATATGGATGAAAGATCAGGAGCACAAAAAATGGATTATTTTAACAGATTCAGAAAGTGCGCTAACAGCAATAAACACGGCTAAAAGAACCCAAAAATGGTATATCAAAACAAATATAGGACGAATAATAGATAAAATTTTATATTTAATAGGAAAAGGATTTGAAATAAATTTTTTATGGATACCTGCTCATAAAGGAATATTCGGGAATGAAAAAGCTGACTTATTAGCCAATAGAGCAAGAATGGACAATAGACCCAAGGCAGTAATAAATCTATCTATAGAAGTGTTAATTAAAGTATTAAAAAAGCGTCTGCATGACATATGTGGAAGGGAGGAACAACAGGAAAACTTAAAAATTTAATGCAAGAAATTCCTTTCAAAAGAAAGATACTCAAAATTACAAAGTTAGATCAAACGACACTGTTTAGATTACGATCAGGCCACGTCCCATTTAAACAATTAATATACAGGTTAAAAATTTCGAATGATGACAAGTGCTCGTGCGGTGAAGCGCAAACAGTGGAGCACCTGTTACTAAACTGCCATCTATTAAGAGAACACAGAAATATAATGATGGGGGAGATAAAAAAGAAGAAGAAAAAAAGTGAATCGTTAACCGAAATTGACATGCAGGAGATATTGGCACTAAAAATTAATGATATAAATGAACAAAAAAGAATAATATACGCCTTAAGACACTTTTTAATAAACACAGGATTACTAGAGAAAATATTAAGCCCAATCCCATGGAAAATGAATACAGAAGTAACAGGTAGACTCTGAAATTGAAACTACTTGTTTTAAGAGAGAAACAAATGCTAAAGACCCTAAGCGAAAGGGACTAGTGGCAAAAAGAAGAAGAAGAAGCATCATGGGTAAAACCCAGACAAAGCAAATTGATGAGAAGACTTACTGCGCATGTCAAAAAGATCGTTCAACTTACTTGGCGGCAGCTATAGTAATTTCATTTCTTTATTTATTACACGATTTGGCTAGATAAGACAGCGAAGTATAATAGTGCTATCTGTTACCATAATTTCAATATATTTCTTAATATCTCTCTGTAGTAAAGATTTAAATGAAAATTGTTGCCATACTGTAATGTTTAGGCGACTTTTTAGTGCCGTCACATGCTTCAACACACGCCAACAATGCTTAAAAGTGCAACAGTGATGCAAAATCGTTTCCGTATTGCTTTTTTGGGTTGGTTTTGCATCATGCTTTTTGTAGAATGATGTCCAAACATTATCATGTTAAAAATTCTCTTTTTTTTTATTTTTATAAAGCTTAAAAAAAAGTCCCTTGATTAGCCTGAAATGAATATTTTAGAAATGTAAAAATGATAAATATTGTAGTTATATTTTTAGGCAAAATTATTTTGTTAAAGAATAACAAAGTTTATTTGTATAGGCTACTCTAAACAATAGTTTTGCTCTTCTACTTCCTTGTTTCTCAGTGGTTGTCACCTTTCCATTGTTGAAAGATTGACTATTTGTTGCCTTAAGGCCGGTTTCCATTTAGCGTCGGTTCGGCGTAGGTTAGGCGTCTGCGTCTTTTTTTGGAATTTTTGAAAAACGCATTAGTTTTCCAATTAGCGTCTGTTATGCGTCTGCGTCGGTTCGGCGTCGTTTCAAGATCTGGCATGGCTAGATTTTTAGGCGTCTTTTTCAGGCGTCGTTTTGATCTAGCCAATCAGGTGGGATCTACTTCGCTATGGATTCTGGGTAGTTGTCTTCGCCGATTCAGATGGAGAATCATGGCTGCCGTAGCTGCTGTTCGCCGACACGGGTTCTCGCGACTTTTCCCTCGTGAATTTATTAATAAACAGGTTATAAAAATTTCGTGAATCATTTATTTATTAAGTAAAAATGATATAGTAATAAATTCAAAGCGTGAACTTGACCGGAAGGGTTGATATCTTCTTTTTCCATCACCTTCAGAGAGCGACAATTGTTTGCAGCGACTCGACCAATCAGATCAGACAAGATTCAGGATAACGGTTGAAAGTCGCTAAATGGAAAACGACCCCGCTCGCGTGCTAATCAGGGTGTGTCTCACAGGCGACGATTGCAAAAAAGGATGCCGAAGCAAAAAGGACGCAGACGCTGAACCGACGCTAAATGGAAACCAGCCTTTAGCTTTCCCCACAAAAATTTCGTTGCTTCCTTTTAAAATATCCTCAAACTAATGAGTTGTTTCCTCAAGAAAAAGATCAAGCAACACTCATTTGAGTGAAGAAACTGAATGCATTAGCGATAGAAGTATCATTTGTCACTCTTTCGAGTGGCTGTATAGTGACTCGACTCTAATGCTTGGCCCTCTCTTAGGTTTGCTTCTGGGATTTGACTTCTGGGCTTGATCTGAGTTTGGTTTTCCACAACAACAAAAACAACAGCAGCAATAATAATAATAATAAATAAAATTTATAATTTTTTAAAAGATTTATTTTGATTTTTAAGAGTATGGCTTGAGAAGTTTCCAGTTCTTCTGGCAACTGTAATTTACACGTACCTGAGATTAATTGTTGATCACGGAGGTGGCAATTATGCCACTCTTCGACAAAAAGAAATTGAACTTACCATTTCCATTTTGAGAACAAAGGTAATTTGAAAGGTTTGTCATTGATTTTGAAGCTAAATTTAACCCACCTCTATATTTTCTATTAAAAATTTACTTTTACACATTTTAGTTTTCCGAATGTATGATGATTGGGAGAGACTTAGTAAGATTATTACAAAATGTTGCCAGGATACCTGAATTTGAGAAACTTTGGAAAGACATTTTACATAATCCCACCACATTATGTCCTACATTCACTGGTAAGTTTTTTATACAAGACGAGTCAAAAGTCTGTACGCGGGGGGCCCGCCCCCTACAAGATCAAAACTAGTAGAGATACAACAAATCTGTTGCAGGCAACATACAGTCTTGGACAAAATTATAGGACCAGTCAAGAGATGCAAAATGAATTTGATTCACAATCCTGTGTACAGTAGAATTTGTAATGGACAATAAAGCATATTTCTAAGAAAAAAAAAAAAAGTTCAAAAAAAAATAAAACTAGCATCATCTTTTTTCATTTGTCAGCTACAAAATGCAATGGACAAAATTATAGGATCAGTGTCATTGACAACAAAATTTTTTACTCATATTGTTGTAATTATTTATATACAACAATTTTAACATAAACTGAAACTTTGTTTGCTTTCCATTTAAATGTATCACTTCAATTAAACGGTCTGTCATCAACTCAGTAAATTTTTTCAGTCTGTTGAGTGGGATATCAGCTTATGCTTTTGTAATGGCACTTTTCAAATCTTTTATGGTGTGAAACTGCTTTCCACCGCAGTAAGTGCTTCGCACCACATCACCCCTCAAGTTCTCAATGGGATTGAGATCAGGACTGCACGCTGGCCAGTCCAAAACACAAATTTCTTGATCATGAAGCCACTGTCGAGTGGATACAGCACAGAGTATGGGCGTGTTATCCTCCTGAAAGACAAAGTTCGGATCATTCAGTTCGTGTCTAAATGGCAACAAATAATTTCCTAAAACATCTTGATAATCGTCTGTACATGACTTCGGGTTCACAAAACACAAACTTGATTTGCCGTCGACAGAAAAAGCAGCCCAGATCGTAAAGGAACCTCCGCCTTGTATTTGTCTCGAAAGAAACTGTTCTGGCTACCTGAGATCATGGCATTAGAATCTTATGCCATCAGGCCCATCCATATTAATTCTTTTTTTGTCACTAAAGATAGTATGATTCCACATTTGCGAATTCCCAAAGAACTGTTTCGCAAAGGCCAGTCTTGCACGCATGTGGCTTGAAGTTAATTTTGGCTTGGATTACACGATGTACGTGTGGTTGGTGGATGCTTGGAGTACACGATGAGTTGTTCTGTCTCATACAGGAAGGTTCAGAGATGACATGATGTTAGAGGATGTTTCTCCTGTGCTGGTTGAAGCCATTCTCAGGATAGTAAGTTTGTCTCTTTTTGACAGCTTCGGACGTCTTCCTGGATGAGGATTTTTTCCATAGCCATGCGGATCACTTAATAAATTGTGGACTACAGTCTTGGACTTTCCAATAATTCCAGCAATTTCTCTTTCACTCTTTCCAATTTTTGTAAGCTTGTAGTTTGAGCTTGTCGTTCACTGCTTAATTTTCTACCACTCCCATGGTGATTTTATCCCGCCATGGGCATGGATGTTTGTTTGTCCCGGGCTGATAACAGATATAACTTGTGTAAAAGGCGCAAAATGACCATAGTAGTCGACGCCAGGGGGTGGCCGTGGCCTGGTTGTCTCGTCGATTGGCTCGCTGATCGATGGAGTTAAGCAACTTCAGGCTTGAGGATCACTGCTGGGTGGGACGGCTATTTGGGGCACAGCTGTTAGGGGACTTTAGTCTGACCCATTTGCTGAGTGACCAGTGCTGGATGTCCAGCAGCTGGTGATAGCCACTGGTTTGTTCGTCCGCCAGCAGCTCTTCCATCATGAACCCGCTGTGCTTCGGAGGGCACGTTAAGCCATCAGTCCCGGCTGCTACTGTCTTCTTGTAGCAGTCATTAGTTACTGGGATGGCGCAAAACTCCCTTGAAGGAGTAAGTGCCAAAAGTTATCGTTCTGTGATAATCTACCCTCTGTACAAGATAAGTCGGCATTAAATTTCTAGAACCCCCCCCCATGATGATTTTGTTCAATACTCAAAAGAATTTTGTTATTTACTAAAATAAAGAAAATAAATGAATTCTTGATTAAAAAAAAAAAAAATGAAATTAAGAATTCAAAATTCAGAATAATCCATTATTTTGAAGGTGGTCCTATAGTTTTGTTCATTGCGTTTTGTAGCTCACAAATAATAAATTCATTTTGCATCTCGTGATTGGTCCTATAATTTTGTCCAGGACTGTATAGGAAGTTAGGAAGGGGCTAAACAATGGTGGTGTCAAATTTGACCTTTGACTTCGAATTTTGCACCTTGAAACTTTATAACCGTTACAGGTAGAGAAAAATTTCCATTGTACAGTTGTAGAGCTCAAAAGGCTGTTTTTAACAAAAAAAGAGAGAGAGATTTAAAATAAGCGTAAAAATAAACCCACTACAACAAAATGAAATTTCAGTGCTCAAGCTGTGGTGTGGACTGTGGAATGGCATCTTTGTGAGATCTGTTTTCTACAGTGGTTGTCTTACAGGAGTAAGGTATACAGAAATGATTCCAAAATAATTTCTCTGTACCTTACTCCTGTAAGGCAATGAAAAATTCGAACTCAGAGGTCAAATTTGATACCACCATTGTTGTAGTTTTGAAATTGTAAGGTGGGGGTGGGGGGGTTACAGACTTTTGACTTGCCCTGCATATAAATTTTATGCTTTCAATGACATTAAACACATCATTACTGGATTTCTGAAGTCTGTCATTGTTAATTTTTTTGAATTTTTTGATTTTGACTTCAGATTCAGAGCATCTAAAAGTTATAATAAGAACACGTCTTGTCTATTTGGGAACATGGCCAAAATATAGAGGAGAGATAAGATACAGCCTGTAAAGCTTTCTGCGCAGGTTACAAACATCCCCAAATCACATGACTCGAAGCCACACCTATGTTGCTGCCCAAATCCCTCACTATCTCCTGCCACTGCTCGCAACAACAGTTTCTTTTATATGGAGAACTAGGTTCCTGAAAATACTATACGACAGTCTTTTCAGTGTAAACTGCTTCACTTCACT
The DNA here is from genome assembly GCA_023313115.1 of Rhysida immarginata. NCBI lineage: Eukaryota > Metazoa > Arthropoda > Chilopoda > Scolopendromorpha > Scolopendridae > Rhysida > Rhysida immarginata. Next base: position 856,452 of record JAHWFO010022369.1, read on the forward strand.
CTCATCCATCCGAAAATCACATGATCTGTCCCCAAATCACAATTGGCTATTTCACCTGAATGTTGGCATTGCAGTTGCTTACTGGTGAATGCACTCTGTATCTTATTTCTCATCTATGGGCCAAAATGGTGGTTAAAGTTAAATTTTTGGTCCTTCGATCTGGGTCACCAAACAGAATGTTTAAATTTTATTTCTTTAATGAAAAATAGGAAAGAAAATTCCACAGCCTGGGTTGAAGGACCAAAGTTTTAACTTTACCACCAGTTTGGCTGTGTTCCCGAATAGATAGAGCATGTGTGCCTGTTATGATTTTTACTTAGTTTTTGATGCTCTATCCGAATCTGAAGTCAAAATCAAAAAAGTGACAAAAAAGGACCGACTTCGCGATTACAGTAACAGTGCTTTTCATTAACATCGTTATGGTAATGCAGTACACGCATTTTCAACTACTTTTTATATAAATTTAAAATGAGGCACTCACTGTCTTTTGTTCAAAGGTTTATCACAGCTAATGATGACCAGGACATCACGCAGGTTTCTACTCTCTAGACTTACTCCTGATATGGAGAAAAAAATTTGCTTTTTAACTTCTCAGGTCAGGTTTGGTAACCAAAAGCGATACCAAGAATGGTTCCAGCGACAAGTAAGTCTGTGTCAAAAAATCTTATTTGTCAAAAAAATGAATGCCGTTATCAAAAATGAATTTCATTCTGTTATCAATTTTATTTCCAATCTAGTATCTAGCAACACCTGAAAGTCAGTCTCTACGCTGTGATCTCATACGGTTTATCATTGGCGTCATTCATCCCACTAACGAGCTGCTTTGTTCTGATATTATTCCTCGCTGGGCCGTTATAGGTTGGCTTCTCACGACGTGTACGTCGAATGTGGCAGCTTCAAATGCGAAGCTGTCTCTTTTTTATGATTGGCTATTCTATGATCCAGAAAAGGACAACATTATGAATATAGGTGAGGATTTGTATTTTAATGTAAATAAATTTTGTATTTATAATAGCTTATAACAGTTTGGGCATGATTAGGTGAAATTCCAGTACCAAAAACACAAGTTGTTCAATGGAATACATTATTTCACTTTCTACGCTAGCCTCTTTTCACTATCCAACAGTTGAACTGATCGCTTTAGACTTCGAAATACATTTTAAAGGCTATTGATAGGTCATTGCGATTAGAGCGCCATCTGTTAACAATTTTCGTAACTAAATTTTCTACACTTTTGTACACCATTTTTACAGTTTTGCTAATAAACGTACAGTTTACCGTATAATTCTATCGATCTTTGTTGTAGAGATATTTAATTTTGAAATCAGGGCTTATTCGCTGATCACCCTGTAGATGTGTATTAGCGTAGGTCAAATGAAAGTGAGTCATCATGATTTTACAGAAACATGAATGGATTTATTCAAACAGAATTTATCCCATCGACCAACAAGTCAAGTTATTCCCACAAAGCTTCTGGGTAAGTACTGCAAATTATTCCTAACTGACGCCAGCATTTCATCTTCCGATCTGAAGCGTCAACCTTCAAGTTTTCTTAAGATGACTGAAAACGTGAAAGTTGGAAGGCGACAAATCAGATCCATGGGGGGGGGGGGGGGGGCGCTCGAGAGTTTCCCACCTGAATGTCTACAATGTTTTTGATGATACCCTGCAACAATGCTTCAGGGTATTCAGTGTTAATCGTCTGCCTGGCTTCAGCAAATTCGATTAGCTGCTCAATTTTTGGAGTGTCCATGGCAATGCACACGCACGATTTATCTGCTGCAATTCAATACACAATCATTTAACATTGTGTCTGCTCGTGACTGTGACACAAGTGATATGGATTTACTATAAAACACCGCTGTTACTGAACAAAACCATTGTGGTGTAGAGTAGGTTGGCTCACTTTCATATGACTTGCCCTTATATTTTGAAACTGAAAGGTTTTCCCTCTCTTTATCTTTTTTTTTTTTTAATTAATTAATTTTAGAGCCTGCCATCTTAGTTATGCATCATTCTATGCGAACACATCCTGCCATTACAGCAACACTGTTAGATTTCTTGTGTCGAGTAAGAACTTTTATTGCTATTTTATTTTTCGATTTTACATTGTGTTTTGTATCTTCATGTTGTATGAATACGATTAAACTGTGCCTCCAAATTAAAAAAAAAAACTATACAGGGTGCTTTTGAAAAGGTTGTCGTGAGATACCTAGCAATGTTCTGCACCTTAAACTAAACACAAGTTTCCTCATACGTTTTGTTGAAATTGCATTCCTGAAAGAAGTAAACAGCTCGTGAAGTTTGGTTAAAATCCGTCCCTAACTTAAACAAAAACGCATAAAAAATAGTAAACACCACCACGTGTTCCATAAATAGGTTTCTGCGAACTACCTGTGCACTAATGTGTTGGCCCTAAACTCAACCACTCTCACAGCCCACTGAAAGATTCACAATTGCTAGATCTCAGAAATGAACTTGTCCACTATTTAGGAAAGACGTGCTAGTGGATAAATGATCGAGAGATACAGTATTAAAGTTTCCTTAAACCAGTTTAATAAAATGTTCTGTCCGAACCTCATTTAAGCCTATATAAAGTGGTCATTGACGCGACTTTGTTAACGCAAGATTTCTTCATTTTAAAATCGAGTGACAATTGAAAAAAAGCATGTTTAATTGAAGCAAGTATGTTTAAGATCACGCAGTTTCCATTAGCCTAATTTGGCTTTCCTGTGAGAGTGGTTGAGTTTAGGGCTAACACATTAGTGCAAGGTAGTTCGCAGAAACCTATTAATGAAACGCGTGTTGGTGTGTTTACTTTTTTTCATGCGCTTTTGTTTACATTATGGGCAGAGTTTAGCTAAACTTCACGAGCTGTTTACTCCTTTAAGGAATGCAATTTCGACAAAACGTAGGAGAAAACGTGCGTTTATTTTAAGGTGCAGAATATCGCTAGGTATTTCACGACATCCTTTTCAAAAGCACCTTGTATATCAGAAGGGTACATAAACAGATACGACCAAAACCAATTGTTTTCACTGCAATTCTGAGAAGCATTCTTATGTTTTTTTTGTATGCCTTGTTGAAGAAGCAACCACATCTGATCCAGGAAAGCTTATTATATCATTCTTTTACATTTCTTCAGATAATTCCCAACTTCTACATACCTCTGATAGAGAAAGTGCGTCAAGGTATCTTTACGTCTTTGAAGCAAATTTTAGAAAAAAGAGTTTTACCGTAGGTGTTTTGTCATCAACATATATAAAGATCTTGAAGTTGTTTGTTGTATCTTCTTAAAAATGTATGATCATTGCAGGTCACTCTCTCCCTTATTTGATAATGCAAAATTGGACAAAGAACTCCGGCTTATGATCAGGGAAACCTTTTCTGAGTTTTGTTCATCTGTTGAAAGTATGAATAATGCCTTTTTAGTAAATATAATTTTTTTTTTGATAGTATATGAAAATTTATAAACATAGAGAAGAGTTATCAATTTAAACTTTCCATTCAAAATTTATTTCCATTGTATTAATCACTCTATTCCAAATGTTTACAAATGTTTCTTTTATTCTTAAATTCAATTTGAAAAATATTTAGCCCCAAAAATTGAAGAGGCTGTTTCGCTTCGTAAACCTGTTGACTTAGTTGATGCGAATCATTTGACCACCAATAATAACAGCACCAGTAGCAGCAACAGCATTATCATCATCAACAACAATAGCACTGTCATGAACAATAACAATAATATTAACAACAGCAGCAGCAGTGGTCTTGATCACGAGGCTGAATTTAGTGAAGATGAAGATGATATTCCATTGGGTAACTTGTTTTATTATTATTGTTCAATCCTTTGAAAGATAAAATATTTAAAGCCAGCAAATTTTTTCTCGTGAGAGAATGTTATTTATTATTATGATAAATTGATAGTTAATAACAAGGTAGCGCCAAAGTGACTGACACGTTTTGAGTGGTCATAACAAAGTATGCAAAACAAATAAACAACAACGCCAGTTGATAGATCAAAATATGGCATTTATTTTACAAAAATTCCATAACCGTTTCTTGAAAATTAGTCACAAAGATGACTCGGTTTGAATCTATGTGCATTTTCAGAGTTCAGGAATATTCGTTATACATGCCTACAGAATACATGTTCTTTCAAGAAAGCCCGGAAAAGAAAATCTGGAATGGTAAAATCGTTGGCAGGCCAAGCAATGTCTCTGAAATGAGGAATAACACATCTGAATGTGCAATGAAGAGCGGCCATACTTTTTTGTGTGATGGGTTGTGGCATTGATTTCATTAAATAGCACGTTTTGGTCTATCAAATGGGTTTGATTTGTTTTGCGTATCGTTTTTTAATATATTTGAAATATAAGACACAGAAGAAAACACATTAAAGTTTAATAGCCCATATTCGGATGAAATAACTTCATCAGACCAGCCAGTCAGAAACAAGTACTATGACGTCATTTACAATAAATAACAAGGCGAAACAAAATACAGGACTAAAAATGTATGGCTTCTTCAGACCAGCCAATCAGAAATGAGTCAATGATTGACAAGGTCTAATGATGTCATTTTAATTTGTTATTGTAAATGACATCACTAGACCTTATCAATCATTGACTCGTTTCTGATTGGCTGGTCTGATGAAGTCATACATTTTCTGTATTTTATTTTGTTTTCTCTTCTATTTTACCTTGTATTCCACTGATTGATTGTTTTCTCTTCTATTGAAATGCGCATACAGGCTATTAAACTTCTGTGTCTTTGTATTTATCCACAGTTTTTCTGTTTCTCCATTTTGTCCTTATAAAAAATTAAAGGAGAAGTCCACCCAAAATGAAAGTATGGTTGGATACTCTAAATTATGTTCCTAATATATAATATGGTGGCATTTGTTTCAAAATATGAAATAGTAAGTAACAAAACACAAAACATCAAGCACTCTATTGACCAACGGAAGTGTGGTCGATGATGCGTCATATCGGCTCGGAAGGATACATAGGAGAGAAGCAGCACTATCTTCAGACTGGAATCTATAGGGATGCATGCAGCGCATTAATACCATTACCGATCTTGCTATAAATATATGATGAAATTTCAACTATACAGGGTGTCCATAAAAGGTCTGACACGTTTTATCGGTGCATTACCAAAAAGCTAATCAAGATAAACAGAAACTGATTTCAATATATGGAGCTGTAACTGAAAAAGTTTTATTGTGTTTCACAATTTCGCCGCTACAGTGCGGGAACTATACTTCTGGGTTATTAAAACAAAAGATGGCTACTCCACAGGAGAGAGCACGGGCAGTGCATTGGTTTATCGAAACGAAATCGGTGACCCAGACACAGAGAAATTTTCGAAGACAATTTAATAAGGATCCACCTTGTCGCAATGGCATTTTGGATTGGGAGAAGAGGTTTTTGCAAACTGGCAGCATGCTATGCAAAAAATGTTCAGGCGCCCGAGCAGATGAGGATGTGGAAAGAGTTAGAGAGGCGTTTGATCGGAGTCCTAGAAAATCGATAAGGACAGCTTCCAGAGAATTGGGTTTGCCTAAATCCACGATACATAAAATCGTACATAAGATATTACAATTGTATCCATACAAGATTCAGCTTGCACAAACTCTCCAACCAGATGACAAACTGAAACGTACGAAGTTTGCTGTTTCCATGTTAAACAGGATTGAAGATGATAGAGATTTTCTTCAGCATGTTGTGTTTTATGACAAGGCGATATTCCATGTTTTTGGACACGTTAACGGCCACACTGTTCGCATTTGGGGATCTGAAAACACGCACTGTGTCCGTGAAATGGAAAGAGAAGCCCAAAAGTCAATGTCTCGTGTGGGCTTATGCACGATCATGTACTAGGACCCTTCTTCTTTCCAGAACCATTAGAGGACATCCATTACGTATCTGAACATGTTGCAGAATTTTGTATTCCAGCAATTAGAGGAACTATGGCTCGATATTCTCTTCCAACAGGATGGAGCACCACCACACGGGGGAACAATTGTTCGTGCCGCTTTGGACAAAAAATTTCCATGTCGTTGGATAGGAAGAGATGGACCTATCTCTTGGTCCTCTACGATCAACCGATATTACGCCACTGGACTTTTTCTTGTGGGGGTTCGCGAAGGACCAGGTGTTCAAAACAAAATTTAAGGACATTACAGATTTGAAACGCCGAATCACGGCTGCTATTAAGAAGGTGGATGTTGATATGCTCAAAAGAATACGTCAAGAAATTGATTATCGGCTGGATATCCTCTGTGTGACCCAAGGAGCACACGTTGGGGTCTACTAACTTGGTTTAATAAAACTTTATCAGTTACAGTTTCATATATTGAAATCTGTTTCTGTTTATCTTTATTAGTTTTTTGGTAATACACGGATAAAATGTGTCAGACCTATTATGGACGCCCTGTATATTCATCACTACCGATGTTTTCTTCATCAGTAGGAGGATATCGGACTGCAGTTCAAGCATGTGCGGACTATAAAAATTTTTTCCTTCATTTAAATTTTTATACAGCTTTTCATCAGCAGAACTGCAATAAGGATCAGACCTTATAGCGATACTCGTTGAAAGTGTTATAAGGTCACATTGCCTACTTCTCTCCATCTGCTCATCAAAGAGTGCCTAATAATTTCTATTTTCTAGAGATTGTTACCGATCTAATTTCGAAACAAATTATACCTTTCAGATAAACTTTAAGATTGCTAAATTTTAGAGACAATATTTGGCTGGACTTCCCCGTTAATAAACGAATAAAATAAGTTATAGACTTTAATTATATATGAGATTTTTTTAGTGATGAAATGTCTGAAAAACTTATTGATGAATGGAAATTTCATGAATGGCAAGAAGTTGGATTCTTCACTATTTCTGTTACCAATTCTTTTGTGTTACAGTCATTGGATGTTGAAATTTTGTATTTTGATAATAACATTGAATCCACAAATTGGAGAAATATACAAGGTACATCCAGAAAGTAAGTTCCATTTGGTAGTACAAGGAACAACCTCAGATGCAATAAAGAGATGAAAGTCGCTAGATAAAAGTGTCCAGAAGTTGATGGGGGAGCTAAGTAGAAAAGTAGTTCAAGGTATGGAGTGTTTTAGTAGTAATTTTTTTGCGTGTGTATTTGCTTTTATGTACTACCAAACGGAACTTACTTTATGTAGTTGCCTTTATTAACAGATGTCCATTAACTGGTGATGTTTACACTCACTCACCAAAAATCATGGCACACCCGTCCAATCAGGTTTGCTGTCCGTAATGAGACAGATCCCACTGCTTCCATTCTCGGAATGCAGGTGCCAGGACTCCTTGATATCGCACAATCATTGTAAGCAAAACTAGCTGTAGAAATGGCAGCATACCAAGAACTATCTGCATTTGAACGGGGGATGATTGTTGGTGCCAGACGGATGGGTGCCTCAATTTCAGATTTAGCCAACACCCTGCAATTTTTACGCATAACCGTTGCAAGGGTCTATCGAGAATACACCCAACGAGGGGTTACAACCCATGTCTGACAGCGGACGGCCACCCACACCTCATTGATGCCAGAGGTGTTCGCCAGGTCACCTGGCTTGCAACTGCTGACCGAAGGGCGACAGCAGGCCAAATCACCATGCGATACAACCAGGGACATCCCACAACTGTGTCCGTGACGACAATTTGGCAAACCTTGGTGGCTGCAGGCTTTGGGAGCAGGAGGCCACGATGGATGCCACTCTTGACAGCTGCACATCATCAGCAGTGCCTAGCCTGGGCCAACCAACATCGACATTGGACTGCTGAGGACTGGCAAAGGGTTGGTTGTTTTCTCGTAGCATGCAGTGGGTCCATTGGTGCATCTGACTTCCACTCTGCATGCTACTTCCTATGTCGATCTGCTTGGGGGCCATCTGCACCCCTTCATGAACTGTTTTTACCCTGCGAGCGATGGCATCTTCTAGCAAGTGGCTGTAGTATTATGCTATCGACTCCACGTTCCTCAGATTGCAATCCCATTAAATATTTGTGGGACGTCAACGAACGATCTGTCAGGTTGTCACCAACACAACTGGTAAATGCAGCATCGTTATGGAGTGCAGTGGAGGCGGCACAGCTTGCAGTGCCTGTGGATGTGTTCTGGGGACTGGTAGACTCTCTTCCACGACGGGTCGCCGCCGTTATTCGGGCCAGAGGGGGTCCAACACTTTATTAGGCAGGTGTGCCATGACTTTTATTGAGTGAATTTATATAGAAATAACAAGTGACAACACTGCGACGAATCCAACTTTCTTTCCATCCTATCAACTTCTGCAAACAATATTTGGTTCATCTATTCGTGATGAGATTTTTTCATCATTAAAAAATCTCATATATACAGTTATCTATTAAACCAAAACATGAGAGGAGCCTACAAAACTGTGGGAAATTTTAGATTAGTCAGACAAAAAACATAAATGCACCTAAAATAACTTTTCCTTCAGCTTAAACGCTGATGATGGAGCCCCCGAAAAGAGCAGTCGAGATACTGTATGCCAGAAACTGTGGACAGATACATAGTAAAAAGACAGAGAAAACCACTATTCCATGTGTACAATATTTAATGACTCTCTGACATTTTATGTGAATTAGTGTTCTTTGTGATCTTGTCACTGATGTAGCTATCTGTAATTTATTTTATTCATTTAATAATTATGTTTGAGAAAGAATCATAAATGTTAAATGTCAAATATAATTGAATTTTGTAGCCAAAGTTCGCCTGAGAGAAATGAAATTCAAGCCAATTAAAGAATCTCCAAAGTTAGAACATATTGACATAACAAGATATGTTGACCAGTTAGACGGAGATCTTAAAAAATATACTCTTCAACTTCAAAATGAAAAGTAAATCGTATTGAATTTTCTGATTTATTTGCATTTATTACGAGGCACAAAATTTTTGCAATTCAATAGGAAATAAGACTTTTTAAGGGGAGTCGCTCCTGTGTGGGTAGATTTTTTTAAAATTATAATAATTTTTCTATTTATGCATAGAATTAAATAAAATTTTGAACACTGAAAGATCTAGAAATTATCTTCAAAAGGCACCAAGTGTATCCTTATATCTGCAGTAGTTAGCAAGTTACAAAGAAGTGCATTTTTTTGGCTTTAAATTAATTTTTAAATTTAACTAATAGAGCTAGAAAGATTTTGTATACACCGTTGAAAAGAGCAGACATTTTTCATGAGGGCAGATTGATTACTTTTTTATTTTTTGTCCAAAAATGTGTTTTTTTTTTAATTATAAAGTAAATATCTCAAATTACAATTGCACCCTAGAGGATTGAAGATCATAACTTTTTATCTAATTATTATATTGAAAAAGTAATCAATCTGCCCTCTGCATGAGGATGAGATCTTTCCAAAATGCCCAAATTTATGAAAATCCATTCACTAGAAGTCGAGATATTTTAAAATATAGAATCGCATTTGGTGAAAAAATGGAACGTGAGAAAAATGAAATCAAAGTTTGCCAATATCGTACACACACATTTCTTCTTATTATCCTATGGAGATTAGGTTTACGTCATTATACAAGGGTCTAATAAAAACCGTTTTGGGGGTTAAAAACTTACAAATTTGAGAAAATCACGTGCACAGATTGAAAGTAGAAGGTTCCAATATATAATTTTCAAATTTTGACCTAAAATTTGATTTTTGATGGGCGACTCCCCTTAAAATAAGTAAAAGTTAGTGATGCTGCTAACTACTCTCAGCTTTTAGGGTTGAAAAAGAAAGCGTTTTCAAGTTCTCAGCTAAAGGAAAAAGCTTCATCCTCCTTTTAGGTTAGCCTCAGTTATTTAAAAGGAAACTGTTAAATTTGTGCATAAGAAAAACTCCATTTATCTGAACCACAAAAGAAATGCCTGCTTTCACTGCAGTTAGACTGCATTGCATTCTAAAACTATCCCCATTTTTGGGCCCTCTAATTTTGGAAAGAAAAAAAAAACTTGTCTTATAATCAGATAAATGCAGTATAGGCAGGCATGCTTGAGCACATCACATAAAGGGTTTATAAAAGAAAAAAGGAAAACTATGTAAAAGAAATTGCTTACATCTATACTGTTTTTCACATTAACCCTGAAGTATGTTTTCCTGAGGCATGTGAGCTGTTTTTAGGTTCAGTTCCTCTCTGTGCTATATACCATTGGTTAATTGCTTTCTCCTTTGTTTTCACAATCTGAAGAAATTCAGTTCCTATAGCTTTTTCACATTGCTTTTTTCACAGTTTAAGTAAATATGGATTAAATGTTTGTGAAAAAGTACTAAAGTAATGTGAAAAGGCTTGTAAATACAGTATAGGCCTTGGAAACAATCCTCAATAAATTCTAGAGAACTAACTGTCCAATGAAAATTTGTTTGGATCCTAATGTTTTATTTTGTGGTCTAAATGAGATATTTCTCAAAGTGTACTGGATTATTATTATTTTTTTTTTTTTTATTTTTTTTTATTTTTTATTTTTTTTATTAACGTACTTATCCTCAGTTAACGTGGATAATTTGATTTCTTCTATAAACAAATTACAATCGAACCTGAATAACTCAAACTCTGATGACTCAAATTCTCAGTTAACTCAAACGATATTCTAAGTCCCATCCCCTAGAGCATTTAATTCAGTAGAAAAATTCACTCATTAACTCAAACAAGTTTTTTAATAAATCCCGGATAACTCAGAGAAATTTTGGTTATAGTTAATAGGTATTCCCAAATTTAAGCAAAACCTATCTTAAAAAAACGAGCTTTGTCTATTGAAACTTTATTTCATTTTTCAACTTTAATTTTTACTCCACATGACAAAGAAAACAATGCAGGAATCTTTCGCAGTCGCTGGCAGCCATTGTGAAATCAAAACTTAGCACGAACACAAAATTGCGAATCGAACTTGTTGATTGCGATTATTCAATGGGAGAATATTTAGATGTAGTAATTGATGACGATTCCGCGTTCATTTTTAGAGGAAGTGTTCATGTAGACCATAAAGTTCATTACGTGAACGATTGCAAACGAGTTTTTAGAAGCAGTCATACACTTCTGATTGGCCACTGCCATTTTGATTTCGAAACTCCACTGTCTCATTTGCCTTTGTCGATGTAAAAGTAATGGAAATTCGAGAAAAAAGTGAATTCCCTGTAAAGTTTAAAATATAAAACATTTATACATGTATCATAAATGTCATCAGATGAAAAAATAAATGGGCAAAAATCGCCAAGAGATGCCTTTCGAAAATTTTTACAAACCAGAAGTAGAATTTGGAAGCCATGCCAAATCAGCATTGGAATTGATTTTGTGTTGGAACGGACCGTATTTTACTGGGTCCGTACTGTATTTGTATATGGATCTCATTA
>JAHWFO010022369.1:877854-895024 GCA_023313115.1 Rhysida immarginata
AAAAAATTTTGACTTAAAAGTAATTATTCATGTAATAGTAAAAAAAAAAAACAAATTCCAAATCATTAAAAATTTGTCTCCAGTTTGTGTTGTATTTTAAAAATAAATATCCCATGCCATACAGCATGAATTTTAGGTAGGCGTGGTAATCTCCTCCATAATGAAACCTCACTTTTTGAGCCATGATTCTCTTCATGAAAGATTACCAGGCTCACAACTGTTTTAGAAAAATGACATACATTTAATCAGTTTTATTTTTGAATACATTATTTACCTGAATATCATAAGAGTTGGGTTGTTATTTTCTTCCAAATAATGCAAATAACACAGGCCAACAAAAAAGAACTTTGTAAAAACTTTTGTAACGTTAAGAGCTGTTTCTTATGCTTTTTTTTTTTTTTTTCTGTGTGGTGAATCTGTATCTTATCCCAGATTTTTTCTATCACCCACAGATTTCTTTTTTTTTCCCAATGAAACATTTTAAATTATTCAGAGTTTGGGACCTGATAAATTTCCTTGTGGCCCAAACATATGGATACTTTAACATTGCAGTCGCTATGTGCATAATTTGTAAACGTCATGTCATAGAAAAAAATCTAAGAGCGGTTTCGGATTCAGCATACTAAAAACCATGAGAATAAGACAAATTCATTCAAGAAGTTTGTTCATCATTGGCCTATGTGATTAATGTAAATAACATTAAATTTTTACATAGCAAACTAGTTTTTACCCGTGGCTTCGCCCACCCGTGCCATCTGTTGAGGGGAATTACAAAGCAAAAGCAGATAATTTTAAATGAAAACCCCAGAAAGTGGGGAAGAGGGGGGGGTCGTAGGGGGCTGATTTTTGGTGATAGAGCAGGTCCTTTATTGATAAGCCTGCCCTGAAAATCTCAAGTCGCTTGCTCAAACTGTCTAGGAGGAGATAGAATTACAGATAAATAAATAAATAAATACACGCAAGAGTTTTAGTATATAAGATATAATTTATTTATTATTATTATTATTATTATAAATTATGAAAAAAATTTTCCAAAAATATTTCTTTTTTTTTTTTTCCTTATAAAATTTTTTTCCAAAAATGCCTTCCAAAAATTGGGATCTTGTTATATTCAAGTAAATATGGTGATACTTCGGGTTTTTGTGTGTGCAAACTGATGTGCACCCTACTGAACCATGTGGTCAGCAAAGGGGCTTTGTTTAAAAATGCTGACAATGTGATGAAAATGCTTAGTTCCATTGGATCTCCACCACAGAGCACTGAAAGAAGACAATGAAAGATTGCTTTGTCTGCTAATGCAGAACAGTGAATAGAAGAGCTCGAAAGCCATGGTAGGGAATTGAGGATTCATTCCTAAATGAATTGTGAACCACTGGTCTGACTCTGGAAAGAAAGAGCGTTTTCCAAAAAGAAAGAAGTGGAACAGCTGGATTTGTTGGTCATTAGGATAAATGTTTAAATGCTGCTGTTGAAATATTTTTTAATAATCCATATTGTGTAAAATCATTTTGACTCTTTCATTTTTATATATGATAATTTGAAATTATTTTTAAAGACATGGGAGCATTTTACGAGGGATGATTGAAAAGTAATGCCCAACAATTTTTTTATGGAATACAATTTCAGTCCGGATGTTTCAAGCCTGCAGATTGATAGTTTGAATATTAGCTACAGCAGCAATGGCTTGATCAGATGTCAACCTAGCAGAAGGGCTAATAACTACTGAATGAAGATGGTGCATTTGCTAGGTTCATCAACTTTTGAAGAACACCATGGTGTAGTCTGTTTTTTCGTGGGCCAAATGAAAAAATGCGAGTGAAATCCACAGGGAATCTGGAGCGTAGGTTGAGGTATTTGTCTGGAAATCCACAGAAAAAATTGAGAAATTTGGCTGGGAGGTTCTCAAACATCACCTTATAGTCCTGACTTCGCATCATCTTGACTATGATCTCTTCGGACCAATAAAGAAGTTCCTAGAAGGCTTTCGCTTGTACAAAAGAGGTAAAGTCAGCTGTACGCAAGTGGCTATCCAACCAGAAAATGGAGTTTTATGAACGAGATGTATTGAATCTGGTGTCACATTGATAGAAATGTGCCCAGAGACTTTGTGCATATGGCAAAAAATAAATAAATAAATAAATAAAGCCTGCAGCTTTCTTGTGCACTGCTTCATTTTTGCTTATTCTTAAAAATTGTTGTGTGTTATTTTTCAATCCTCAAATCCTTTTCAAATTTCATAGATTTTAAGAATTAGGTGGTTCAACTTTTACCTGCTATGTATATTAAATTGTGGTGACATAAAAATTTTGATAATATTTAGGCCAACAGCAGAATTACTAAAACACATAATGTGTCGAGAAGTGAAGTCACAAGATTATTTTGTTGTGTCTGTATTGAAATTTTGGTCACAAGAATACGAGGAGAAATTAGCTGATCTTATTGCAGCTCAGCTCAACAAATTCAATACAACTCCCAATAAAAGAAAACGGTGAGAGAGAGCTCATGCACTTGATATACTGAATAAATATATTATCTGAAAAAAAAGAAAAGATGACTTTAACGAGATGACTTTTGTTATTACAGACAACAACCCAGTAAGCCTTTGAATCCTAGTGTTGAACAGACTCTGGCTCATTTGGATCAGCTTCGTCAGAACTGTAAACAAACGTCATGTAAGTTGAACATAAAATTTACTTCTTTTTTTTTAATGCGTCTGCCACATTCACAAGCTAATTCAGATGTTCCTCCAATAAAGAACATTAATGCTACGCGTCCACTGGCAGAAATAACCTAGTTATTTAAGTTCTTGATCTTTAATATCCAGGTTATCTGTGGGTGTCCATTACAAAAGATCCCAGTTGTAAAGAAAACCTGGTTATTTAACCTAGATAAAAAACGTTAGGGAAAAATATCTTAGTTATTGACGTCGTAACTGAGACAAATGAGTCATATCCGTGATATTTTCATCTTCGTTTAAAATGGCGGCAGATTCCCTCGCTTCGCTCACAGACAAAAATTTTGCTAGGACTTTATTTTGTTGTGTGTTTAGAAATAAATAATGCGAAAGAAATCATAAATTCATTGCAGGCCTCTTGCATATTACGGGTCGAAGACATTTGTCTTTTGTAAACATCTATTTATCTTAGTTTTATCGCTATTGAAAACATCGTAAGCCGCAACCGACAGCCCACTTCGTACAAAGGTGCCATGACGTCACAAAATAGACAATATGATGAGGCTGACGCGAGAACATTAAAAACATCGTCATAATAAACTAGTTATTTTCCTCTGCAGTGGATGCATAGCAAAAGTAATCGTTGCATTTTAATGATGTTTTTAAATACAAGGGTGAATCAAAAAGTAAGTTACACTCAGCACCATCTGTGGTTGAAGAGCGTCGACATCATTTGCCGTTTTTAAGGATGTTGCCTGTATGTCTATAATTGCAACGTGGCATGATCCCACGTGTTCACGCGTTTACTGCATACGCAAGAGTATTGTTGTCGTGGTGCAGCAACTGGTTGTACACTTCGAAGTTGGAGATTCGTGGAACAATCCATTTTGTTTTTTTGTTTTTTTTGTCGACGAAAGGCTTAAATTGCACTGAAATCCATAAGGAAATTTACAGTGTCTAAGGGGATAATGTGATTTCTTGTCCTGCAATTGTGAAGTGGTGCCAGCAGTTCGAAAATGGGCGTTCAGATTTGATGGACGAATACCGCGCAGGAAGATCATCCACGTCCAGCACCCCTGTTCACATTGCCTGCATTAATGAGATGAGTCCGGACAATCGACAGATCAGATTTAAAGAAATCACCAGAACGCTTAGCGTTTCTTATGCGAGTGTGCTGACATGGTTGAGAAACACTGGAGCAGATTTTTACCGCAGTGGCATGGAAAAGTTAATTTCACGTTCAGACAAGTGTCTACAATTGTTAGGTGATTATGTAGAAAAATGAAATAAATGGTGCATGTTTCTTCAGAATGTCTGTATGGGATCTTAACTTATGTCAGTTTTTATTGTTTTAGTGTGTAACTTACTTTTTGATTGACCCTCGTATTATTCCTATACTGTTATACAATTAGCTGGTCGTTTGTTTGTTTTAAACCAAAAGTGCAGGGTTATTACAAATGATTCATCAGATTTCAAAATTCTATAACTTCCAAGCAATGAATCACTCGTTCATATCAATCACGTAGCAAAAGCGAAATATTCCTCTGCCGAATTGCCACACCGTTGGTTTAGACAGTGTTGTGAGGATGACTTGGCACTATTGAGATGCCATCTTGGTCTTCTGACCTTGCCCCATGTGATTTCTTTTTTCTTTCCTTTGGGAGCACACTAAAGACACTGTTTTTAAGTCATCATTGATAATTGCAGTGGATCAGCCCTGGGACCGCATTAGCATTGCCGTGAAAGATTGGATGGGTTGCTATGATCAGAATTACACTACTGCATGGATGTGTAATGAGAGGAGCTTACGTCGAAATATTTTTAGTGATATGATAAAAATTTGGCAGTTCCTTGGTCTTTCCACGTAGCATTTGTTGTTTTGTGTGCAATACTTTGCAAAACACAGTTTTTTTTGTTACAATAAAAAACAAAATGCAGATAATAACATTAATACAAAGAAAAACTCTGTCATCTTTCATTTCTGACACATCTCTTTCACGTTCTTCACGTAGGAACAAGATGCTGCCATTTTACAATCAAATAATCTCGACTACAGACAGACTTCATTTTATTTAATTTTTTTTTTTAATTTCCTCAAATGGCTTTTCTATTCGCCAATTTTTTATTATATCGAAGAGAAAAATATGAAATAAAAGAAAATTATCGGCAGAAAACACTTGAACTTTTTATGCAGAAAATTACTCGAACTATTTCTTGATGCGGACGAGCTGTAAGCACTTCACTCATGGTGTCACTCACAACTAAAGCTGAGACAGGGTATAGTTTGTGATTGGTTTTGAATGATAACCACCATTTTATAAGAGCCTAGTTTGTGATTGGTGCTTTGAATTGCTATGCTTTCAAAGAGATCAAGATGGCCATATTTTTTTTTTTCCCCAACGGATGAAGTAATTTTAAGTTGTCGATAACAAAAGAATGGTCGGTATCTTGTGTATGTTTTGTTTGCAACAGCAATGGGCTAAAAGAACATCACAGTAGAATCCAGAAGGTAGAAGATTATGGCGAAGACCAAACAACACTTGGTATCAGGGCCATGATTGTCAGGGATCTTAAGATGAAGATGCTGTTCAGAGTGTCTGGAAAGTCTTACACCATAGGCAAAATCACAGTATTTATTCAATATGTCCTCTATCGAATTCCAGACAGATCTGTAGGTGGAATTTCGGATTGTTTAACACCTTGGGCCATAATGATTGTCTATGGCATAGCATTCATCCTCCAGACAGGTGCATAGGTGAGCCACATCGCAAATCTTCACACTCTACACCCATGAACTCAGATATCCCCCGATTAAATTCGTTACTAATATCAGTGTGTGGATGACCTTCACTGCTGCACAACAGGATGATTTTAGCACGTTCCTCCTGTGACAGCATCATTAACTGCAACCACACACAACTGAAATGCAGTGTATTAGAATTTTGCATATAGTGTGGGGTGTTTCAGACACCCTGTAGATCGGGAGAGGTGGGGTTTAGGAACTGGAAGGGGCAGCAGCTGCAAAAACCCTTGAAAGAGAGACCATGTGGAAACCAGATGATGTTCAGCAGGGCCTTCATTCATTTCATCATAAAACACAGTACAGATGATCATGTGACCAGTTTTTTTTTTCCCTCCTTGCTTTTACAGTTTTCAATCATGAAGATCTTCAGTCAGCCCTTCAACAAATTCAGCTATCAAGTTCAGAAGCATTGAAGACAAAGTAAGAAAATGATGATTTGTTAATTGTACATGGAGTTCAAAAAAGTGTTTTTTCTAATTTTTTTTTGTAATCTTCTTATTAGATATAGCGATTTGTTCACTTTAACTGAAGAAATTGATGAAGGGAGAACTGCACACTCAAAATTAAGAGGAAATCGTAAAATCGCTTCTGTTAAAGGAAGTAACAAAGGAAAACCATCAACCACAACATATTCGGAAAGTTCAGATGATAGCAGTGAGGTAACGTTTGTCTATCTATCTGTTCTCTTCCTATTTTACCTTTTCAGTGTCGAGTATGTTAAATAACCATTGGATCTATTTGAAATTTAATGTAGCAGGGAGGTCAGACTACTGAGGCTTTACTTGGTTTTCCAAGCTGTTAGTAAAGGGACAAACACCAAAGGTATCCAGACACACTTTCTTGTAGAATCAGAGACTCCTGAGGCATATATTATTAGGATGTTGATCTATCTTCATCTTAGAAGACTTTCCACCATGTTTGGATAGATGGTCACAGGAATTGCCTGCCAGGCGTCCATTGAGAGCAGCAGTGGGTCTGTCTATAGAGAAGATGGACAATTTGGCTGCATTCTAATTCACCCGAGAGAGGTTCGGTACAGTTTAGATTGGGACACTGTGAAGACCAGTTCAATTTTTGAACACACGTCATCAAACCATGATCCACGTCCAAGCTTTGATGAGTGGACAAAACAGTTATGTTAGAACAGAAATGGGCCTTCCCTGAATTGTTGCTAGCGAGTTGGGAGTGCAATGTAGTCCAGAATTTCAAGATATAAGGGACATTCAAAAGATAATGCACCACTATATGTTACTATGAAACGAACAATGCTACGTGACTGAAATTTTGAGGAGTCCTAGTTTCAACTTTCTGCTTTGAGCTATTTTTCAAAAAGATAGTCAGTAGAACTGATGAGAAACTGGAAAGGACTATGGATAACGACATGACCAACTGACAACAACCTCTTGTCCACAAAAGAATTTTATTAAGCACATACGTATTTCAAACTCATTGAGTTCATTATTCAATGCCGATACAGAGTTTGGTTGAATTACAGTAGAACTGATGATTGTAGAAATGTGATGCCTCATTTGCAATGTTGTATGTTCCATACTTTCAGAGAAATAAATTGTGGTGCATTACTTTTTGAATTCTTCTCTTAGAATAAAAGTTTGTGATATTAATGACCTCAAGAATGGAATCTGTACTGTGGTATCATCATACACCTTATAGCAGGAAAAAATGATTGGATAACAAATAACAGAAAATATAGAATAGAAAATTTGAAGACATAATTGAATAAAGAAAGGTTGATCCATAAAAGAATATAAAATATATTCTCTAGATATGACATCCTCGCTATTCTCTTCGTCATATCTAACCAAAGCTATTTCACCTTTAATAACTCCTACTCTCAACCCTCTGGCCTAGGCATGGGCTTACCATTTAGCAGCTTCCTCTCTGAAGTCTATCTCCAAAACCTAGAAGTTACCTTTGTTTCCCCCTCCTTTCTAATTCCACTATCATCTCTTACCACCGTTACGTTGACGATATCCTAATAATATTTGATTCCCACACTACCTCCCCTGTTGCTATCTCTACTATTTTTAATTCTTTCTCCCCCCACATCCAGATTACATCTGAAACCGAAGTTAACAAATCTACCCTGTTCCTTGACTTTCTCATCACTAATGACCCCGTCACCCATCACGTCTCCTTCTCTGTTTAC
Source organism: Rhysida immarginata (assembly GCA_023313115.1). Lineage (NCBI taxonomy): Eukaryota > Metazoa > Arthropoda > Chilopoda > Scolopendromorpha > Scolopendridae > Rhysida > Rhysida immarginata. The sequence continues at coordinate 885,499 of JAHWFO010022369.1, forward strand.
TGTGAACCTACCACATCTTCTAATCCACCATTCTTCATCATACCCTTCTTCCCATAAACTTGCATTCCTCAGTTTCCTCATAGATCGTGCTCTCAAGCTACCTCCAACCCTCTTCTCATTCCTCTGAATTTCGCATCATCTGCTCCCTAGCCTCTACGGATAGTTTTTCTCTCCATCTTTTCCTTGGCCCCCATTTTTCCAGCCTAACTAATTTCCTTTCTTGGCCTCCACACCCCCTTCCGATCTTCCATTCCCTGTTTCCATACTAATACCAACAAATATCCCCGTTCCGGTGTATATAGCCTAGATTGCAGAGTTTGTGATAAGTACTAGATAGGACTTTCATCCCGTAATTTCACTGTTTGCTTTAAAGAACATATGACGTCATTCCAGAAGAAAGATGACAAATCCCATTATGCAAACCGCCTTGCCATCACATGCAACGCACCTAAGAAATGTGAAGAAGTGATTCCATTCTTCACTTTTGCAAAGACCCTTTTAAAACTGCAACTCTGGAATCCATAGAGATTTTCAAAGCCAAGAACTCGTCTCCTGACCTTCTCCTTAACTGTCAAATGAATTTTGACATTTTTTCCATTCTTAATTCCGTCTCAGATTTACTGTAATTGTCTTTTTGTATTCTCTTTTTATTTTATTTTTTATACGCTTTCATGGATCAACATTTCTTTATTCAATTATGTCTTCAATTTTTGTATTCTATTTTTTCTGTTTTTTGTTATCCAATCATTTTTTCTCTGCTTTCATTCAGTTAGTGTACTGTTTATAGTGTACCCATTCTCTTATTTTCATTCGCTGTATTCTTATCCAATCAATGTACACCAATGCTGTTTATTTTGTCTCTACCTTTGTTGTACTGCATTGCCTTTGTTATGCCATTCGTTGTATTTTATCTAATCGTATTAGTCCATTGTACCATATTTCTGAATATAAGGGCAAGAAGCCTCTAGTGTAGTTTATATCCTTGATAAAGCTGGGAATAAATGGCGAAACTAGTCGGAAACTCTGTTCTCCCTTTATTAAGTACCGAAAGGTGCTTTATGCTATCAGTGTGAGGAAAAGTGTCTATCTGTCTATAACTCTAACTCTTCCGAGGCTATGAAAGATTTTCAAAATCTGTTTTCGTCAGTCGATGAATATGGTTCATGGCACAAACCAGTCACAAATATTATCTAAATCGGTTTATTGGCACGTGCACAAATGGTACCTCAATTTTCCTGCCAAGCAATTTTCAGTGGGAAGACATATTAAGTAATACAACCTGTGACAATAAAGTTCGGTGAATGATGGCGTATTGAGAGTGGATTGTTCGCTTACATGAAACAGCAGTTACTATCCTTCAAAGTAATCCCCGTCGATGGTAATGCACTTCTGGGAACGCCTGTACAAGTCCTGGAAACTTCTGGCGTAGTCGTTTTTAGGGATAGCCTTCAGTTGGGTCGTAACATTACGTTGGATGTCTGGCCACTTCGGGGGGCGTCTTCTACGGTGTTCCGGCCTCTTCGGAACCGTTTAAACCACTCATAAACACACTTCAAAGTAATAGCACTTTCTTTGTAAACTGTTGTCATCATTTCATGAGTCTTTCGTTCGCTGATCCATTTTGGGTTTTGACCGCGCATACTACGCCTTCTCTCTTCAATGTCCTGTTTAAACACAATAAACACACTCGCAGCACTGATTCTCTCAAATTTGTTTAAACATGTCTCGACCTGTCTGGGGCAGGATACGACGATAGTGCACTCTTACGACCGTTAGCAATTTGACGTCATTCACCGAACTTTATTGTCACAGGCTATATATCAAACAAATCATAATGACGAGATAGTAGCGGTTATTCATTAATATTTTCGTCAGTCGATAAATATGGTACATGGCACGAACCACTCACAAATATTATCTAAATCCGTTCAATAGCATGTGCACAAATGGTACCTTCACGACCCCACCAAGCAATTTTCAATGGAGATATGTATTAAGTAATATATCAAACAAATCGTAATGACGAGATAGAAGCGGATATAAATTGCTATTTTCGCCAATTAAATAAATATGGTTCCGGGAATGAACCATTTTGAAAATGGTTGAAATCGATGGTTCAATAGCACGTACCCTAAAGTTACCCTTATGACACCCTTAAATATTTTCAATGATATGGCATGTAATAAATCAAATAAATTGGGATGATGCGTCATGAATGAATATAACGTAAAATTAATGATAGTCGTAATTGGTTCCAAGGAACCTGGTTTAGCGGAACCATTATGGTCATTGGAACTTTCAATGCTAAAATATGGCATGTAATATATCAAACAACTTGAAATGATGTGTCATGAATGAATATAAAGTAAAATTAATGATAATCCAAATTAGTTCAAAAGTATGTGGTTTAATGGATCATTATGGTCGATTGGAAACTTACAATATTGACATAGGGCGATTTAAAATATGGTTCTGAGAATGGTTTAGTTTAACCTTTCGGTACTTGGTTATGTCATTCCTTAATGGTGTATTGTATTGTAAAGTCTCTACCAATTTCATTGATAGAACCAATACTAAGAACTCCCAATTTATTGAAATTACTTTAAAGTTAAATAACAGAGTTTTGCTTATTTTATTTAATAAGATTGATATATTTTAATATTTTAATGAAATTGAGTGACCTATTTTTATTTGTCTTGATTTAGGATGATGAAATCTTAAAACCAAAACCAGTCAAAAAAAGGAAACGACTTCCAATGGGATCTGACAGTGACTGATGCGATTTCTCCCAACAATATCCGAGATACTAGCCATTGAAGTCCTTTGTGTGTATCTATTAGATTCGTTGGTTCTTCACAAGACGAGGGGAAGACCAAGCAGAGACAGGGCAGTTCCTGGAGACAAAAAAAAAGGAAGTTACGGTGTCATTGTTTAACAAATCGTCTGCAAGCGAATCTGCAGTCTGTTATGTGAATAAGTTGCATGACCAGGCGGTTCTTCGTGCAACCGAATTGGAACAGTATCTACAATGGCTGCAAGAGAAGGGGCAAGAATAGACAAACATTTTTTTTTGCTCATAAAATTATTTTTATCACAGAAAGAAGAGCAAAAAGTTCAGCCTGCACTCTTTAAGACATTTACATCCATGAATGCATTTAATTAAATGTTATTTACAGTATATTTAGAATCAAAGGTTATTATTATTACTTTTCTTTAAACGATGTATATCATCAAATAATCGACTTGAAATCAGGATTCTAATAATAATGAATTTCTTAAAAATTGTTTTTTAAGAGTTGATGATTTTTAAATTTATACACAAAATGAATTTGTGTGTTAAATTTGAGTACAGTACTTGTAAAATACCAGCAACTTTCTTTACTTTTGCATTTTCTCTTTCTCGTAATGAGAAAATTAAACATATTTTAAAACTGGGTTTACTTTTTTTTTTGAAAGATGTTGAAACATCCGTCATGAAATCATTTCTCACAATCTTTGCTTTCAAATTCATATTTGATACTTTAATTGTAAAATACATTTTTTTAAATAAAGCAACTTTATTTGCATAAACTTGTCCATTTTATATTGAGCGATACTCGTCAGGTTAACATCTTGTGTTTCATTCATCGATAGCACAAAATTAAGTACAGCTGTCCCTCCACAAGTCGGCATCTTCGGTTCCAGGGCCTTGCCGTCTTGTGGATTTTCCCGACTTGCGGAATTGCAAGATGGCGGACCATGGAAAAAAACTTTTAAAACTGCTACGTGTTAAGTATTTCCAATAATAAAACACTTGGAACACACTTCAATTAAAGATAGGTATTCGCATCCATTTCATTGCAGAGTTGTGTTCGTAATACGTATTCTTCAGTAAATTACCTAGCATTTGAAGAAGAAAAACTTAGACCAAATTAAAATAGTAATATTTTTTCAAATTAAGACAACCTTAATTGCAAGTCAGCATTTTAAATTTTTGAAGGAAACTGTAGCCACTTATGCAGAGAAGTGTGCATCTATACAGTCATGGACAAAATTATAGGACCAGTCAAGAGATGCAAAATGAATTTGATTCGCAATCCTGTGTACAGTATAAAGTTTTCTGGAGGGAGGCCGTGGCCTGTTGGGCTTTCACTGAAACACAACTTCAGTGAAGTTAAGCAACATCAGGCATGGCTAGTCACTGAATGGGCGACTCAGGATCTTCACCCTCCCCCGGCTGCTGTGACCATCATACAGCAGTCGTTAATCCAGGTCCATCCAGAGACCCAACTCGTCGATCTCAGGCCATACAGGCTCTGGATTGACGTATTGGACTACAATGAATTTGGAAAATTCACATTCTAATTTCTATAACAATTTAGCCGAGAACATTAAAGCACAGGTCTTGACAATCTCCAAGACAGTGAGATGGCTATTTGTGTTCTGGTGTCCACAGTTTCTGGCTTTTATTGTTTTTTACTCCTTTCTGATTTGGGTGTTTAAATATTTATTAGAAGTATAATGAAAACTGTATTCTTTGCATGTTCTGTTTGCCAGTTTATTTGTACCGAAGGGTAGAAACAAGTCGTATGGGTCTTGGAAAATATCTTTGATTTCATGCTGAAGTGGACGAGTAAATTGACATGTATGCCATAACCAGTGGTAACTAATCCTCATTTTGTTCGCTGTATTCTTATTGGTGGAGGTAAAAATCTGCTGGGAAATAATCATCACAGAGTGCTCCTAATCATCACAAAATTCTTTTATCTAAACACAGTTTGAATCTTCTTAGGTTTTTCTGCGACAAAAGTTTATGTTCACTGATTTTTTTTTCTAGTTTATTTAAAAATGGTAAGTTTTAAAAATACCAAATTAATAGTGTGATTTTACGAGGGAAAATCAAAAAGTAACGTTATTTATTTTTTTAAGAAAGTGCTAGAGCAGACATGAAAATACAAAATATACAAAGTACACATCAATGTTCTGGTCGTTTCTCTACATATGAGCCATTGCGATTAAGGCATTTGTCCTATCATGGTACAAGTTTTTGAATGCCCATCGCATAGAAGTCCGTTTCCTGCGAATACAACCACTGGAGCACTTCATCTCTGTAAACTTTTTGCACCATGCCCACACATTTGCGTAGGCCATGCAGTCGTTGCCGTACACTTTCTGTATTTCACTGTGAATTTCCTTGGGTGGACGACCTTTCACATGAAGAAAACGAATTAAAGCTTTTTGTTCTTCCAGCGTGGACAATGTGATCAATGACGCCATCCTGCCGATTGTGATTGCACTCCTCCGTTGGTGTCAGCACCTTCATGGTGCTTTTAAACGAAGGGGAAGGCGACAAGTTCAAAAAGTATATCCACTTTTCCCACCACCTATAACAATGTTTTTGTAAAAAAATAATGTTACTATTTGATTTTCCCTCTTATAATGTAGACAAATACAGTCATTATCTGGAGTGGATAAATAATCCCACCGATAAGGCTACTCCAGTAAAAATTGTTGAAAACGAACTAAAAATTAAACGAATCAATGTCCTTGGTGATTGTCCTAAACCTGGTATTCCGTTTGGTAGAATGTTGGAGTCATTAATTAAAAAAGTTAGAATATGCGGACCAAGTTATCCGTTAATGATGACTGCTAGGATTTTACAGAATTTTAATGTTACAGGTCATTACCTAACCTATATATATGTTGTGTGTTGCAATTGTGAGAGTTAAAAAATTTCCGAAAGTCTTAAAGGTGACGAAAATTAATCCATTGTTTAAAAGGGATGACCCTAGGGACATTTCCAATTATCGTCAGATATCTGTCATGAACCCGCTATCTAAAATTGTCGAAAAGTTGATTTTCTATCGTCTCACAGAATATCTGTGGTCGCAAATTCCACTTCAACAGAAAGGAAGCAGGCCCGCATATTTACTTAAAAGCGATAGAGGCAAAAGACCTTGGCCACAACTTTATTGTAGCCCAAACGGATGTTTCGAAGGCTTTCGATACTGTATCTCGTAGCCAACTTCTGTATGACCTGTCGATGATGGAGGTCAATAGTGATTATATGGAATTACTTTCTGATTACTTGAGTGAGAGATCGAATGTTATAAGTTTATTTCCCTTGATTAGTAAGAAAGCCACCCGAGGTATAGTTCAGGGATCGAGCCTTGGGCCTCTTTTGTTTGCCGTTTCAACTGCTTCTGTTTATTGTCATTCGTTTAACACCGAAATTATGAGTTACGTAGATGATAACTTTTTGTTTACTACTTATCCCACTGAAACCCATGATGAAATTATAGGCCTTCTAAATCAGGATTTGGAGTTCCTGTCTAATTGGTATAATATGAGAGGACTCAGTCTTAATGTTCAGAAAACAAAGATTATGTTCGGTCCGAGTATTCTTAGTGATAGTACAACTATTAAGATCCTCGGAGTTTTGTTTGATTCCAGCCTTAGGTTTAATGAATTTGTCGATCAGTTGATTATTATGTTACACCGCAAAATATATTTGACTAAAAGGTTACGGACAATCTTGAATAAGAAACAACTAGTGCAGTTTTTAAAAGCTGTAATTGTGAAAAAACTTGAGTAAGGCGCCATTTTTTGGGCTTCGTCTACGATTATTAATCTAAATCGGCTGTCTGTCGCCTATAACCGAGTAATTAGGACTGCATTTAAAATGAACAGATTGGAATCGGTTACGTTGATGTGTTCTAGACGTGAACTTCCTACTTTACCGACTATAGGTAAGATTGCTGTTATTATTGAATTGACAGAGGCTCTGAGGAATAATATCCATCCTGCTAGTTTTGTTAGGGAGTGGTTCAGCTTGGGTGACAACATATGGAAAACTCGACGTTACCGTTTTGTTATACCTAATATAATTTCTTCATTTAAGGAAAAAAAGCTTTCCATTTAATGCCATTTTGGTTTGGAATGAATTACCATATGATATCCGGTCTTCTGTATTTGTGGATTGCACCGTTAGTTGCTTTCATTTTAATCGTCGTGTACGCAATTATTTTATCGAAACTCAAGCTTAGGGCTCTAGTTTATGTTTAACCGTAGTTTTGTCGCTTGGTTAAGTGTTTAATTGCGACGTATTCAGTTCGTGGTGGATAATTTTGGACTTGGATATTTGACGTGGCCCCTCTTTGTTAGGTTCGGCTTTTATTTCTTTGTTACTCTAAGTGAGTGCTCCACAAATAATAATAATAATAATAATAATAATAATAATAATTACACTACTAAATGAAGTTTGAAACAGATTTGCCATAATGAAATTTTTTTCTAAGTTATCCTTGAAATGAGATGAGTTAAATAATTACTTCCTATAATTTCATGAGGTAAACAAAAGAAACTTAAAAACTTCAAAAATAATAGTAAATAATTGAATAATGCTGTTTGTAGTTGAGTCTACTGTAATGAATTTTGGAGTCCTGGTGTTCTGGCCTCTGTCCAATTTGGATGCAGAATAATGAAAGTCATTTTTAAAATCAAATTGTATTAACAAAAAAATAAACTTGGTGTGACAAAAGTTAAGTTCACTAGACCCCCCAAAAAAATCCTACAACACCCAAAGTTTAAGAATTGTGTGTACAGGAACCCTTATTGGTTATAAACATCAAATAGTGATTTGGCATTGAATCGTATAAAGAAATAATTCTAGATTAGACTGTGGAATTTCATTGTATGCTTGAACAATTGCAGCCTTCAATTCATTGATCATTGTATATTATTTACCATCCTTGGAAAAACATTAGAAAGTTGCTTGGTATAGTCTTCTGCATACTGTCATCCAGTAATAAACTATACACTGGGTGGCCAAAAGTCAGGGGAAGGGTTGTCCCGAGTTGTGTGTGATTCTCGAATGTTGCGGTTAGATGCTGCGTATGGTTTGGTGTAGTGAACAATAACTAAGCAGTCCCTTACAGGTATATAGTGAACATGACAGCATGTTGCAAAATAACCGACTTTGAATGTAGGATGATAATCGGTGCAAGACGCATATTGAAGATTACACAAGAATTCAGGTTTCCGAGGTCAACAGTGTCTAGGATGGATCTTCAATATCGCAGAGACAATATTTTCACATGCATAAACCGCCTCACAGGACGACCACAAGTGTTTGATGAAAGGACGTCACATAAGTCATCTCAGCAGAGCCATATGGAGCGATCAGTGGGCTACTGTGAGTCGGATCACTGCCAATTTGAATGTACTAGGCCTGTACGGAGACAAATGCACTGCATAGGCTTCAGCAGTCGACAACCGACTTGTGTCCCTATGCTGACACCTCGACACAGAGCTCAACGACTGGCATGGACCATCATCACAGGACCATAAAACAGTGCAGCGTGTAGCATGGTCAGATGAATCCTGGTTTCAGTTGTATCGAGCTGATGGGTGCATGAGAGCGTGAATACCTTACTAATCTAACCTAACCAAACGTCTATTTTGTGGATAAGTATTACCTTGTACTAAGTAAATGTTTATATTCAGCATTGTGAATAGGAGAGTCCAAAGTTTATAATTTTCTTTTACTTGGCAAGATGATTTTCAAAATTGTAACAGAGAATTTCGATGTTGACGTGTATCTCTTGGAGTCATGAAAGCATTGGTTAGTCCATTTAGTCTAAGAAGGATGTCTTCCTGGATGGTTTGTACGGAAGTTATGAATTGTCAAAAGTATAACAGGGACCTTTTGGTGTTCACTTGGAGATTTGGTTTTATTTTAATTTTTTTCAGATGACTAATGTTGGTGTACATGGAATTGAAGTAATACAGGATTTATATAAAAAGTATCAGGAACAATTTTTTCCTGATGTGACTGTAGTTCGCAACACGCTCGCACAGACTGTATTCGATGGTGTGGGGTCTGACCCTTCAAAATGCACCAAGCGTCAGTTGCCTGCGAGCATTTGTTCAGGCTAGATCGAAGTTTTACTGGACCCCTGTCGATGGCTCGGTGCAAGCTCAAAATTCAGAGAACGATTGAACAGTGGTACATTGTCAAATTTTGTGTTGGACTGGGGAAATCGGGTACAGAGACGTTGGGGATGATTCGCCAAGCTTTCAAGGATGAAAGCATGTCACAAACGGCAGTGTTTAAGTGGCACAAGCTCTTCAAAGATGACCGAGAGAGTGTGGAGGACGAGCCCCGCGCTGGCCAGCCATCAAACGTCAAGAACCGACGACAACGTGCAAAGTGTGCGTGAAGTGCTGAATTCAAACCAGGTGAGGCCAGCCATCGCCAGAAATTAGAAATTGCATACGACAATGCACCCAGTCACACCTCCTCCAAGGTGACCAACTATCTGACGCAAAACGATGTCGCGACGATTCCCCAACCCCTTTACAGTCCCGATTTTAAGGTTTTGTAGCAATATCTGAAATAAATCTATTTTTTCGAAACTTTTCCCGATACTTTTTATACACACCCTGTAGTTTATAGATCATGGATGTAAAACTTGATAAAATAAGTATGGAACAAAGATCATCCCTTGAATTGAAAGTTAAATCACAAAGAAATAAATAAACTAAG
>JAHWFO010022369.1:905024-925409 GCA_023313115.1 Rhysida immarginata
ATTGGAACCGACATGCTGAAACATATTGTAATGAAATAATTTTATTTAGTCTTCTCTTAATTCTACAAAGAGGACATTGGGAGTATCTAGAAGATATCTTTTTTTCTAAATATGAATGAATCTAAATTTGACTAAAATTTTTAAGTGTTAAATCATTCGGTTGCATTTGGTCAATATTGCTGTAATTACAAACAGAAAAAAGGTCCAGGAATAGCAATATTGTAGTGTTTTATTGCGAATCCACGCGTTTCGAGGAACCGTCATTTTCAGGATTCTGAACAACTACAAAGGAGGCAGCGCAAAACCACGTGGTTATGTGGGTATTGCCCTCCGATCAGCGTGAAGTGAGTCAACACGTGATTGGCGGGTTTACAATAGCTGAAGGTAATATACACATTTACCAATTGTTGGTTGGCTTTTTATATACAATGAAATAGTTATGTTTACGTACAGAAATAACAATAAAATAGAATATTGAAATTGAAAAATTAAAAAAAAATCAAAAATAAAAAACGGGGCAAAAGACTGGGTTCTGATCTTCCTACAGGTGGAACAACTGCGACAAATGTCCTTGGGGCAAAAGTCCGTTGAGGAAAAATGTCCAGAGACATGAAAAAACTGTTCTTTCACTGGAAATCTGTCCCTATCTTTGGAGTAAATACAGGGGATAATGAAGCGTTATCATGGGATAGTGCTTAGTGTTGGGTAGATAATATCATCGATGACGTCCAAGATAGGGTTTTTGTCGAAATTCGTTTGGCTATTCAGTACTTTATCTTTGTCCATTTTTAGAGATTTTCTGATAGCCAGGGCCTCATAGGTCATTATCTTCTTGGGGCCCTTCGTCAATCGGTCCAACTTGTGCTTTTGTGATATCAGATGGTCCGCAAACGTCTACTTTCCATCTTGGTTGGTCCATGGTCTTCTGTGCTCAGAAAAATGTTCCTTGAAAGACCTCTTAGTGCATCCCATGTAATAGCACCCACATGATGGACAAAATTTTTTAGTGTATTTTTAATGAAGCAAGCACAAAATTATTTTGCATCCGTGTATCTCTCCTGATGAACTTACTCCACTGAAGGTTTGGACTTGTGTACTTGAATTACATGTGAGCATACCTGTGGGCACTGCCCGGATGGACAAAGACTTGGACCATGTGAAAGAGGCCTAAACTTTAACACCTAAACAGAAATGTGGGATTTGCTTATGTGATAAATAATATATCTGTTGTTAGAATTATAATACCTTTTAAAGGTTAACCCGGCGTCACTCGCGCCAAATTTTATAACAGCACTACCCGCACTGCGGTGTTTACACCGCACTTTTAACAGTGATTTTATTTCATAAATAAAAAAAGTTAGTGAGATAACATGATATAAAATATTATTTATTATACTTTTATAAATTCCTTTATGCCAAAATTCTTCATTCATCATCATAAATAATCATCACTAATTCATCATCGCGGAGAATGCGTCACTCGCGCCAAATTTTATAACTGCACTACCCGCGCTGCGGTGTTTACACCGCACTTTTTAAAAGTGATTTTATTTGATAAAAAAAGAACTCAGTGCAATTTTATTTGATAACTCAAGACATTGCAATTTATGATTGCATATACAAATTAGAAGAAAATTAAGATTTTTAAGATTTACTTACATGACTGCTCGCGCAGCGATGTTTGCACCGCAAAGTGAGACCAAGCGTAGAAAACATAGCTTTAATCTTCACTTTCGATAAAATGAATGATATCAACACTGGCGCTATCTGTTGCTAATAAGTTGTACTTGAAATACATGGAAGTCATCACAAGCTAGCGCCTCTGTATGATGAGCTATATCAAAAAAATCAAAAAGTGCGGTGTAAACACCGCTCGCGCGAGTGACGCCGGGTTAATGTTGAGCCATATTCCCTCAGTTGGGTTAAAAGACGTAATTTTTCTTATGGAAAATTATGCTTTTCTTTTTCTAAGCCTACATTGTGATTTTTATTTTTTCCCTCTAGGTATCAATTTTTCCTTCAAGTAAAACAAGATATTTTACAAGGTCGACTTCCTGTATCATTTGATTTAGCTGCTGAACTAGCTGCATATGCTGTTCAATGTAAGTGTCATCTGTATTTGTTGGTATCAGTTTCACTCATGATAAATTTAAAGGTATCCTCCTTCACTTGAAGCAGGAAAAAATTAAACGTTTTATCTAACTGTTACCGGTAATTAAATTTTAATTCACATAATTTTTACAAAGCAGTTGGGATGAGAGAGTCGTATTTGTGTCCAGATTGCTATTGTGACATGTAATGTTGTTTATTAATTTTATTTTAGTTGAATTTTGGTTAACCCAATGCTTATTTTTTAAGGCTTAGTTATTAAGTTTAGTTTACTGGGCTTACTTGTTTGACGTTTTATATGGTAAATTTTATGAATGTTAAGTTATTGCTCCGCATTGTTGCATTTTAGTGTCAGACTACAATTGGGATGGAGTGAGGAAACAGCATTGTTGCGAGATGGATTTATTGGAGGGGGTGCTGCTTTCTCATACAGATTGTTGCATTCAGGTTGTATTTAAAAAATAAACAAAAAATTGTAATTAATTAATTTTTATCCTATGAGCAAGAGAGTTCGTTTTTAAGCTGTGCTCATGAATGTTGGAGCTATCATTGACATGGCCGCCATGGTTTATTCCATGCTTAAAAGTTCAAAACAGATCGGCGATAAAAAAAAAAAACATAGTAAACATTGGAACATTCATTGATTTTTAAATATCACAGATGCTGAGGTGATGTTGTGTAATTTTTGCCTATGAATGAGGTTTTATAACCAGAGGAACAGTGTCCTATGAATCTTCGTTGTTGATGCCTGGTGATCGGCCACTGTTGGTTTTGCCTAGAGCAACAGCCCAGTATCAATAAATACCTGTGGGCTTGTGTGCTTTTGTGCACAGAAATTATCCTCCCAGCGACTGGATGGAACGAATGATGTGACATTCCTTTTCCTGCTGCCCACTTCAAACGTCGTGTGTTATGATGCATGTATTTTCTCGTATGCCTTTGATAAGTAGTGGTCATTGACCTGGTCTAACCGATTGTAAGGTGGAACAAGGCTCCTTCCCGCCACCTAGGTAATGCTAACTGCTGAGGACAAATGAGCTCGTGGCTGCTACGGACACTTAGGGTACTAAGCATTGGGTATTAGAGTCTGTTGTTCAGCTCTTTTAGAAAGCGGTAGGTGAAGGGATTCCGCTATCGTGGCTTTCTACCAATTAGATTAGAAGCGGATATAAAAGGTTACAGTGATCCCCCTTTTGTTTAAAAAAAAAGGGATCACTTAACGCTATCTAAATATGGGTGTGAGCTGTTCGAATGTATGGTGCCTGGGTGCACTGGTCTGTGGTTAATTTTACAGTTATGCTTGGAGGCACATGGTTGTTACTTTGAATAGGGAAACAATAAAATGCAGTAAGCAAATGAGCTCAAAATGTCCATATTAAGCTTGAACAAAAATATCGACTAATGAAGCCATAAATAAAAAGAGCCATTATAACTCTTTTGGTGTCGAATGTTGATTTAGTCCATGATGACCAATAAATTGCACATTCGATGCAGATTCATGTAATTTAGTTTATCACATATCGAATGTTAAAGAACATCCTGTTGGGAACAATCTTGTTCAAGAGACTCTTGATAGACTGTGCCACCGCACTTTTTACCACTGCGGCGCTGCTGTCAAGTATGGTATTGCGACTACACCATATGAGAATGAGCAAGCTGTTATTAACAATAAATTTAATTGCTTTTGAATTCACTATTTCACTGGTAATTTAAATGAAACATAATTCACTATTTCACTGGTTTAAAACTTTTCTGAATTTAAATGCATTTGTGATTTTATAAATGTATTTTCATCAGATTGTCATGTTTTGTTATTATTCTTAAAGTGGGTTAGATTTTCCCTGTACAGAGCTAACGATAATCTTGGCACGGATTCCTTTAGGGAATATTGTGCCAAACCCAAGGACAAGCACGCAATGTGCCTTGGCGCTCTCGCCCACGAGCCGGCTTGATTGTTCCCTTTCCCTTCAAGTTCAAATATTAGTAGTTTTAATATTACTAAAGCATGCATTTTGAAATGACATATTTCGAAAATATTTTCACTGTTAATCCATTTATGTTAATTTGGATCAATAGACTTTACTACAAATTAAAACAAATGGACTTCTGTAATGAAAATGTGATTAGAGGAGAAGAATTTTGACAAGTCTATCTAAAAAAATTAGATTCATTTTCAGAATCGGGTGAAAACTAATTTCCTTCCCTTTTCAAAATTGGCTAGAGCATGCTGTGCATTAAACTGCAAGCATAAGCTTTCTGTACTTGTATCATTAAAAATTTGCTTCGGATAAAATTTCATTAAACAAGTTTTGATAAAGTGATGAGATAAGCTCACTATGACTACAGGGAAATACTAAATTACTAAAAATTTTAAGTAAAACCCTGTTCAAATTTTTATCGACTTACGTGTTTAAGCTAAAGCAAAAGAATTATTCACATGCAAATTTTTATTTTATTATTTTATTATTCATGTAAAAATTTAGCTTTTTTTCTTGTAATGTAGCTTTATCTCCACTATTTTTTACTCCCAGAATCTTCAAATTTTGTTGAATGTCCTTTTTAGTAACTGTTTCATTAGAATTTTGCTTTTGTCTATGAAACGAATGCCGCATAGTCCATCACAGTTTGCTAGTAAATCGTTCAAGCCATATCATCCATCACCCAGGAGATGCTCAATAACGATTGGAGACAGATTGAATACTGCCTAGATATTTTACAGGCCACAAAAGAGCACGTATCTAAGTGAAGTGATTCGTGGTGACTTGCCTAAAAACGTTGAGCGTTTCCGTTTTCATTGTTGTAAATCACATAGACGTAGGATTTTAGTTACAACATTATGAATGTTTTGTATACACTGGTGGCCAAAAGTTTGGACCAACCAGCAATGTCAAGAAAAACTGAATTTATACGAAGACTGTTTTACACCTACAACTCTAAGTGTATATGAAACAATATTCAGGGAAGAAAGAAGTTTATTTCTGCGTTGTTGGTTTCTTAATACCTAAAATCAAAATAAGACTGGCCAAAAGTTTGGATCACATTTGTATAACATCAAGGGAAAAAAGTATTACATCATTAACTAATGAATTATTTTGATATTTGAGATCATTTTGACTCTACAATATTTGACAAACGACCTGAAATAGAATTAAATAAGCTTTTAATAACATTTGGCTTAACAGTTTTCTGAATGGCTGCTATTAGTTGTTCTCGAGATTTGTACTGAGTATTTTGGTAAATTTTTTGTTCTGTGAGATGCCACACATTCTCAATAATATTGAGATCTCGATTTCGAGCAGTCCAAGTAAAAGTGGAAATGTTGTTGCTCTCAAAATAGGCTTTCACAACTCGTGCAGTATAGATTGCAGGACTGTACGGCTGCTAAATCCATGGTTTTTTCTTAAACTAGACTTTGCACAAAGGGATGAACACGTTGTAAAGATCATCTTTATATTGAGCTGTTGTGCAATGTCCATCTATAATGTGAATCTTCAACTTTCCATTGCTTCCAATGGCACCCAGAATCATCACTCCACTACCACCCATTTGCCGCTTAATTCGCAGTGGAAGAAGTGTTTCTTTATCACAATGCTCTTCATAAGAAGCTATATTATCAGGACCATCCAAACTAATTCGTTTTTCATCAAAAAAACACAACCAATTGGAAGTCTGTTTTCACACAGATGTGTCTTAGCAAACTCCAGTCTCTCCTGCATGTGTTTCTGTGTTAGTGGCAACTTTTTGGGTATAATTTCATAGGCAAAGTTCTGAGCACGTAGTTCGCTGCGAATTGTTCTTCTTGAGGCAGCAAGTTACAGATTAAGTATGACTTGTGTGGTGTTGACTACATTCCCAGATGTAATATCATGTCTAACATGTCTTTTAATTCTTGATTTGTCTCTTCGCGTCAGTGCACAAGGTCGTCCTATTTCCGTCCTATTTTCCAATTAACATTTTTAACAATTTTGATAAAGATTTGTAGCTCACACGGGATATTTCAGCAACTTTTTTGAAGTCTGTAAATTGCTTGTTAAAATTTATAATTCGCTCTCGTTGGCCTTCAGTTAACATTGTACAATACATAATATGGTTTTAGTGCTCACCGCACAACACGATGACTTGTAATATGCAAATTATTTGCATGTTTGTGATGTTGGTCCAAACTTTTGGCCAGTTTTATTTTGATTTAAGGTAATAAAAAAGCAACGACGCAGAAATAAATTTGTTTCTTCCCTGAATATTGTTTCATATTTACTTAGAGTTGTAGGTGTAAAATATTTTTAGTAAAAATTCATTTTTTCTTGATTTTGCTGGTTGGTCCAAACTTTTGGCCACCACTGTAATACCAATAATTTATTCCCATCCTATCATTCTATATTTATATCCTATATCTCTAACATTCAAACTATTTAAATTTTGACTTTCAATATTCCTATAATTTTTTTTTAGTAACTTATTGATTTTAAAACTTATACCCAATTCTGTTTTTAAATGAAGCATTTATAGACAATTTTGATTTAACATGAGTTCTCTTGGTACATATTTTTTCCACGGTTCGTATTTTAAGAGGTTTTTATATGTTGTACTTTTTAATTGTTTAAATTTTCATGTATATAATGTACAATTAAAATTGATGCCTTTTTTCAAAAGCTGAATTGGGTGATTATGATCCACGAAGGCATTCTACTGGCTATATTTCTGAATTTCATTTTGTAAGTGGCCAATCTGAAGATCTAGAAAATAGAATAATGGAAATTCATAGCACTCTTAGGTAATATTTGAATTTATGTACATATACAAAGGTCGTTCAAGGTTGACCGAGACTTTTATTTATACAGAGGAAATGTAATGTCCGACAAGCACCAAACTATGTCAGTTTTTCAAAGTGTTCCCCATTTGCATAGAAAGAACTGGGCTGCTGTCATAGCCGATACAGGACAGTTTTCTGCAGGGTTTCATCTATCTTGAACTTCTGCCTCTGCTGGATGCTTCTTAAGGGGTCCAAATGAATGACAATCACTGGGAGCCAGGTCTGGACTGTAAGGAGCATGGGGCAACACCTCTCAGCCCATATTTGCAAGAGTTGCTGCCCTCAAATTCGCAGCTGAGGCCAGGCATTGTCATGGACAAGAATGACATTTACGTACAACATCCCGGGTCTTCTTTTGCGAATGGCATTGCATACAGCACCCTGAAGCAATTTGCCAGTTACTGGGTGTTAATTGTGATACTTTTATCAAGAATGGCTTGGTCAATGCATGCGATGTTCACTGATGTGACTGCAGTCGGACGAACGTGCATTGAGTTTTCATCATCTCCCATCCTTCGCCAAACTGATTACGCCAACCATGCACTCTTGCCTGTTTTCTCTCCATACTGTGCTCGAAGTCTTCTCAAAATCTAAGCAGGTTAAATGTTCTCTTTCACAGCTACAGAGACACTGCTTGTTCCACACTGCCATTCCACAGCAACAGAGACATTGCTTTCTGCCAGTTTGCCTCAACATCTGCACGTGTGTCAAACGTGTCATTCCGAATGCAGGATACTCAAAAAAGGATTTATATTATTGTTTATTTTCTTCTTAATTAACCTCTTAAAATTTTATAATTGTACTAAAGTAAATAAAATAAAATAAAATAAAAAAATAAATGTTACCAGTTTCCTTGTGATAATTCTCATGGATGTTTAAGTATAAATAATGAAAATGATAATTAAATGCAAGATGACAATAAATGATGAAGATTTTTGGATTCTGTTTCTGAATCCATTTTCAAGATTTTTTATATTTTGGAATTACTGTTTATTTAATATTTGTGGCTTGTTAGGAGCTTTAGCAAAAAAAAGCTACTTATAAGAATGCACACTTGGTCTGTACGTTTATCCGGCCATCCCTCGTTTGCATGATAACTTGAAAACAGATTAACTTTTTCAAATTCTGTTTTCAGAAATATGACCATCAAGGTCTTAGCTTGGCTGTATCAATTTTTAGGATTTTTTGTGGACCTCTTCAAGTCAAATTCACATGCTAAAACAGTGATCGTAAAGAACACCAAGATAATGACATGTCATATAACAATCAATTCGTCAAGAATGAATATTTTGTTACTTTCTGTTTATCTTTTAAGCATTGTTGACTCGAGCACACAGCAATTGCTTTGTCGATGCATGATTGCTCAATTGCTCATAATATATTAATAAATGTATTTCTGCTTCACAGCTAAAGCTTATATTTGGAATGTGTTTGTTTGTTGTAATATTGTAGTTTCTATTGTTCTGTGTACATAACTTTCCCTGAAAAGTGTAATGTGCTAGATTTACACATCTAATTTCTTGATTTTAGATGCACAAAAGTCTTGGTCAACCTTGAATGAGCCTTGTATAATTTTTGAAAAATTAAAAAATGCACGTCATCTTATTTATTTTTAAATTAATAAAAACAATATTTTATCATCTTTAAGCGAACACTGTTTCCATACATAATACAGACATGATTATTAGCTTACACAAGTACAGTAGTCACCGCTTAAAATGGCCACCTCGGGACCATGTATAAGTGGCGTCATTAATTGGCGGCTGTTTTAAGTGAGCTTACCAGAAGTACGTAAATTTTTATCCAATGTACAAACAAGTTGAGAATGTGTTTGTACGTACATATAGATGAATAATTCAGCAACTGGAGATTTGCAAACCACTTTTTCGTTTATTTATCAATAGAAACAGTATATATCAATACATATTGTTTTATCTGACAAGTTTGTTTGCTTAAAAAAAAATTTATACATATATAAACTATCTTGTCAAAATAGTTTATTTAAAATATTGTCTAATGTCTGTTTGACAAGTTTGTCTTCTTAAAAAATCATTAACATTGAAATTTTAAATAATCATCCATTTTATCATACCCACTCATTTGAAGAACTGTTTGCATAGTGTGCAAGCAGGCATATAATGGTTGCAGTGTTATTATTGACCAATCAATAATTTTGTGCGGTAGTGCCCATTGGCTTAGAATGGAAATGAAAAGTGGATATTATAAGCGGAGCGTTCATTTATCTGGCTTGAGATGAAAAAGTAGAATTCATGAACTGCCTCTGAAAAAAGGTGGCCATATTAAGCAGATTGTGGCCAATTAAAGCGAAAATTTGTTGTAGGAAATGGTTAGAAAATTCCAGACTGAGATGAAGTGGCCATAAAAAGGAGGTGGCTGTATTGAAGGTGGCTACATTAAGCAGCAACTACTGTATTAAAATTTCACAAATTGAAAGAAATATCTTTAAAAATTATAAGAAAATAAATAAGAGCCTTTGATCATTATTTGAAACATCTTGAATATCTCTAAACATTTTCTTACTCTGAACATTTTGAATGTCTCTTAAACATAGGGGACAGGTTCCTTCTGTTGCAGAGATGCACTACTTGGAAAAAGTCAAATGGTTGGACATGTATGGAGTTGATCTCCATCCCGTTCTGGTAATACATATTGAGGGATCTTAAAATACTTTCTTTTAAGACATTTTTAAAATACTTTCTTTTTATTGTTTCATTACATTAATATTCTTTTTTAAGGGTGAAGACAATATAGAATATTTTCTTGGTTTAACTCCAAGTGGAGTTATTGTTTTAAGAAACAAAACAAAAGTTGGAAATTATTTTTGGTAAGTGTCATCTGAATAAATTATAGAAAGAAATATAGCTAGCTAATTTAATAGAGTGCATAGTTTTAATAAAATATAATTACTTATAATCTTTTTTGACTAACCATTGCCTAAGAGTGGTGGCCTTTTGTTTTCATTACCCCAACCCAAATTTTTTTTTTTTTGCTGAAATCGACTTAAAAGCTCATGATTTGAGAAGATATGTTTAAATTTTGCACATATGTATTTATGTATTTTTATTATTATTAAAATATATTTAACAAAAAAAAAAAAAAACTAGGTGTATCCATTTAAAATCCCAACCACAGTTGTTACACATTGCTAAAATAAAACTTGAACAATATCTAAAAGTTGAAATTGAAAGAATTTAGTTGGACCTGCATAATAACTTATAGTTTATAATCCAATAATATGTCAACACTATCTTTTAATTAAAGTAAAGTTTTTCTTTGATTTTATTCCAGGCCTCGTATAACTAAAGTTTACTTCAAAGGAAGATTTTTCATGCTTCGAGTTAGAGATAAAAATGTAAGTTGACATAACTACATGCAAAGTTTTTTTATTGTATGAAAATTGATGGAAACATATAATTAATATTGCAATATATCTGCTTACCATTGTTTTCCATGCCTTACTTAAGGATCTCGAAAATCCTGATGGGCCCCTTGTGACCTACAATTCTTATTATTCAAACTTTTAAGTGAGCTCCTACTCAAGTGGAGAAAGCCTAAAATCCCAAATAAAATAATAACAAAAATAAATTTAATATGAATAAATGCTATTTATTAATTGAATGGATCACCTGGAAAAGGTAACCAACAAATTGGGGCAAGTTGACTGGAAAAACATTCTACTTGAGCCCATGGGCAGTTTCTGATATAACACATTTTTCTGTGATTTTTTTTTTTGTCAGTGCAAAAAGCCCCCTTTTTTTTTATTGAAAAAATTATTTAGATTTACCGTAAATTGTTTTGTATGTTATTCAGAATGAAGAGAGCACCTATGGCTTTGAATTACCTACCAAACAAGCTTGTAAACATCTCTGGAGGTGTTGTGTGGAACACCATTCTTTTTTCAGGTAAGCTGTAAATAAAAAAAGAATAACTTATTTAATTAAATAACTGTAGTGATCAATAATATAATCAAATAGGTTTAATTTTATGTGGATGAAGCAAGCCTATAAAGTTTTGTTTGATCCACTTCTTTTCCATGGAAGTTTGCATCTCTATAGAAAATTTCACAGCATCTTCTTTGTGTCATGGGCATAGCCAGGATTTATGTTTGAGGGAGAGGGGAAAGTCAAATACATTTGTGAGAAAATTATGTAGAATACTAGCTCCATCTTTGCTGAATAAAACCAATACCAATATTCCAAAGTTTTGCTGTATACATCTTCTTTTCAGAAAAAAATGAAGCTACAAAAATCTTTGCTTTCGATGCTGTCACTGCATTCTAAAAAAAAAAAAAAAAAAAAAAAAAAAAAAAAATCATTAATGCTGATAATGGTTATGCAGACACTTAGGAATAAGAGTTTGGGTTGACACATTAGTATCTTTCACATGATTGCAATTTTTTCTTGTTATTTTTATTTGTGAAAAGTAAAAATTAGAAAAGATAAACTAAAAAACTCCATGAAAAAATACAAAACTTTTCCTGCTCTTTATCTCCAAGTGATGAATATGATTGAGCTGCTTTTTATGAAGAATGATGAAAAATTAAACAATTAAATTGCATAAGAAAAGGAAAGGGGCTGACATTTAAATTTTTTAATAAAACATTTAATTTTTTTAATTTTTTTAAATTTTTCATTGGAAAAACGTGAAGATTGTGTGATACAAAACGTCTGACAAATGATCACTCTGATCTTGGTAGCACAAATTCACTCATTTGAGGATTTTCTTCAACACTTTTGCTTACACCGGCTGTTTGCATTCGAACGAACTGTACGAGGATGGCCATTGCTTTTTTTTGTTTGCAACTTAACCAGTACACTCAAATTTATTGATCAAATTCACCCCGGTGTTATGAGAAGGTGCATTACAGTGACCAAAAAAATGCGGCATCTGCAAACAGTTTTCGTAAAATTTTCACCGTTTTTGATGTGAATTTTTTACAATTTCTATGTGTTGTTCGATTGTGTAGTTTTGCATAATTTAACCTGAATGTTTAATAATGACAGCATATAAAAATCTCTACTCTGGTTGTACTACGAAAAAATGGCGGCAAATTCAAAATGTCTGTTCGTTTTTGGAGCACCCATTAAAAGACACCCTCAGGTCTCTTAACAGCCATTCTCAACCTTGTTTTAAGTTTTTTAGATTGTTGTGTCTTATGAAAGTTTAAATTTTCCGATTATTAATTAAACACAACTTATCAAATTATCTATTAATTTTCATTTATTATTTGTTCAAACTGTTTTCGCTCTTTAATGTTATTCTAATATTCATGTTTATTTTATTTTTCATGTAGACTTATGCAGATAAATACTAGCCCACTTGGAGGATTTTTTAGATTCACATCTAAATTCAAGCCTAGGTAATAACTTTTTGTTTATGCCTATTTACCCTATTTATTAGCCGGATCAGTTACAGTGGGAAATAGGATTTTTATTGAATTAATTTTAATACTTTCACGAATTCTCCATATACACATTTTTTATATACAGGGTGGAGACAAAAATGAACCCCCCCCCTTTTATTTTCGTAAACAAAGCAGATATGTCAATTTTGATGAATCCAATGAATAGGAAGTTGTGGGTGACCTATCCCATGGTGTACTTTTCATCATCCCAAATATGCAAATTAGGACACACTCAAATCCTATCTTAAAAACCATAACAGATACACGAAAAATTCCAATTGAAGACTTGTTCAGCATGGAATTCCGAACAAAAAAAAAAAAATTTCCAAAATCTGATGAACGGATCACCAGCAATCACATTTACCGGTATTTGTAATTTACAAATAGCCACAGTGCTTTTATTGGCTTTTCCTCATGAAAGTGAATGTTATTATAGTAATCTTTGGTAATCTTCAACATTCAAAATTTTTTAGTGCACAAGTGAACTTTTGGGGGCAGCAGTCCTATGGAGACAGAGTCTATGCGTGTGTATTGAAAAATATTGGATTTTTGAAATTCTGACTTCGGATTCTTAAAGACCGTTAAAAAGTAGAATAGGAACGTCTGTAAGACCCACTCTCTATCTTTGTCTTCATCGATAAAATTGGATTCAAAACTTTAAAAGTTCCACACTTTCAGGGCCTCTAGCTCCTAAACAGTTGGATCAAATGAAAAAACACCAAGAATAAAACATTTCTCGAATATTGTGTACAATCTGAATATACCATTAAAAATAGGGGTTCCTATTTAAGATTTCAAAGTTACCCCCTCCCAGCCCCCTTCACAAGGGGGGGGGGGGATGATTTCAAGCTAACTTCAATCTGTAAATTTCAGATGAAACTAGCATATAAAGTGTTTAATATACTAGTATGTTACAGTACATTATATAATTTATAGTACCGTACATTAATTCCCTTTTTTTCCTCAATTTTTCGTCCCAAAAGCAAATGCAAAAGTGAATTCTCGAAGACAAGTTGGCGACTCCATTCTGCGATCACGTTTCATTTATTATAACTGCTCTTGCTGCCATTTATTGATAATAATTGAACAATATAGGCATCATATTAAAATAAATTTGTAACATTAAAGGTAAAAAGTGAAATAAATTTTCGACCAGTAAAGCTTTTCAACAGCTGCTGCGTTCTATCTCCTGAAATTGTCAAAGAAAGCTTCATAAAGTTCAAATGAATATTTATTACAGCACTTAATGCATGAATACATAACTTGTAGTATAATAATTTTGAAAAATGAACATACAATAAAAGTACATGGTAAACTATTGTAACTGTATCATTTTTGCTTTCTTCAAAACTAAATAACCTTTTATTATTTTTAATAAACCACCATCTGTACTGTATTAAGAAACTTTATGAAGAATCAGGTGATAATGAATCAGATTTTGAAGGTTTTTAGTAAAGATCCAGGTTATGCGTTTTTAAAATCGTAAAAAAATTTTGAGAGATTTTTCTGATTATTCTTGCCATTTGATTTCTCATACGTTCACAATGAATCAAACAAATAGGGATAGCATTATACAAGAGGGTAAAATTTTTACTGTTTTTTTTGGGCTCTGAAAGTGGGATCACATTATAAATTAAAAGAGATCGCATTATAGTAGAATACTTAGGATAATTAAAGAATTTAAATACACTAATCAAATCTTTTCTCTTATTTAGTTCCCAACCTGAAATGCATATGCGTAAAGGTTTAAATCATCCTCAAAGGCCGCCTCCTCAGGTGAGAAGAGTACCGAGCCAACGAGGCCAGAGGCGATTACCTCCCTCAGATGGAATGGATAATAGCTGTAGATTAAGTAAGTTAATAAATACTATGGATTAATTATCATTCCAAAAGAAATAATTACCTCTTTTTCTACATAAGTAAGAAACGAAAACCTTCAAAGCGCATTTCAGATGCAACGCATCCATAATTCAGCAAGAAAATGCCCAAATACAAGAACCAAGAGAAGAAAAATTCTTTAGAAACTCCAAACTGTCCCATTAATGATTTGTTGCTACTTGGTGCTTTGTCAGTCTCTTCTATTACATCATCGCCCCCATATTCAACCCCTTCTCGATTGGTTCCCCATCATCATCTTTATTTCAGTCCTCTCTTCTTATTGTTTCAGAACTTTCTGGTATTTCCAACAAACAATTGTGTTTTCGGTCTCCTTATATGGGCATTCCTTGCTAAATGAAGGGTACATTGAATCTGAAATGCACATGTAACGTTGTTGTTACTGTTTGGAAAAGAGGTAATTAGGTATATCTTCTTTCTTATATCTTTTATTCAGTGATTTTATTGATGTTCTTAATAATAATAATAGTAACAACAATACTCCAAAACAATTTTTCCCTTCCCTGAAAATGAGCCCCTTAGGGACTTCTCCACCTTCGTACCCTTTCTTGGGTCCACCTCTGAGTTGGGTTTTTCCAAAAACAACAATAAAAAAAAAGAAAAAAATAATAATAGCTACACATTGTTCCTATTTTTCTTTTTGCCACTGGGATTATACCACTCTCATTACACAGGTGTCTGTCAACTCTGAATTTAAAACCACACTTAATCAATCTTAAGAAAACCTCACTATACAATCTTAAGAAAGCAACAATCCTAAACACTCGTCATATAGTAAGGAAATTCCTACACTAAGACCTTAATACTTCCACAAACATGTCATGGGTCTTCTGAGCATGATCTGAGTTTAATTTTTCAAAAATAACAATATTGTTATTGTTATTTTTGCTGTTACATTATTTAGGAAAAACCAAAACAAGGTTCAAGTCTGGAAGCGAATTCTCAGAGGTGTTCTCAAATGAAGGGAGAGGAAAATATAGATGTTAGTGGAAGTATTTAATTAATGTCTGGATGTAAGAATTTCCTTGTTATGTGATAAAGAGTTGACGATTGTGGCTTTCTGTAAGTACGTGCAATAGCTACACAATCAAGGCCAGTGCAAACCATCTCATGAACGATACATTCCCCTTATTCTACTGATCACACTACGCTCAATATTTTGTAATGAAACTAGGAGGGGCGGTCATAAAGTCATTGCAATCAACATGAAAGAACGATCGCTTTTGAAAATGTGTGGTGTCACTGGGAAGCGACATCCCTCGAGTGCTAGAGGATACAAGGCGGCGTTTGGTGCAGTACTGTTAAACACCGCCAGAGCGTTGAAAGCAACATGGCATAACCTGTCGGAAAATTGGAGATGCAAGCCGTGATAAGGTTCCTGCATTTGAAGGGGAAGAACGCCAAACAAATCCATGAGGTCCCATCGTACAAGACGGTCACCATGTAGCATTAGTGTTTCCGGTGCGGCCAGAGACACCTCAGTGCAACCTCAGAGCAGATGCCCCTCCATCTGTGATGAGCCACAAATTGTGTAGCAAATGGAGACGATAGCCCTCTCAGACCGCTGTATCATCATAGCTCAGACTTCTGCATGACACATCAGGAGCTGGGTTTTGAAATACTGCCCCATCCGCCGTATTCACCTGACTTGTCCCCAAGCGATTTCTTCCTCTTCCATCGGCTGAAAATCTGCTTCATGGATGGCATTTCCAAGAAAACGACGAGGTCATCTTTAAGATGGAGCGGTGCCTCAACAGCCAAAAGGAGGACTTCTGTAAAGGTGGCATCTAGCAAGTCGTCCATCGTTGGGAAAAGTGTATGGACTTGGGAGGTGCATATATGGAGGAGGACTCATGCTACCATTCTGCAGTGTCATCCCACCTCTGTCTTCCGGCTGATGGAAATGGCATTATAACTGCCCCTTGTATTGCTAAAGTAGGGCTTCACTGCATAACAAAAAGGAGATCTGAGACATGGTACACTATTACCATATACATATAAATGCAGGGTTTGCATTTACTTGTAATTTACGCATCAAAAGGGTATTTTTGCTAAAAATTAAGTCGTGATTGTTTTGACCAGCGAGTCAAAATTGACTCGTTAAATTTTGAATATCAACGGATATCCTTCTCACCACATTTTAAATTAATGTCATTTGGTCACATGCTATCTTGTTTAAATTTTTAATTAACGATAAAGAATGTGGACACATGTAAAAATTTAGCAGTTAAAAAGAATCTAAAATTTTACGTGCATCTTGTGAAATATGACTTGCTGGGGATCAAATTGACTCGTAGATTTTTGATCCTAGAGCAACCTGGTAAATGTAAACCGTAATTCTTAAAGTGTTTTTGTTTTAATCATTGCATTTTCCCATAAACTAAGCTGTTCTAACATTTGCTATAATTTTTATTTTATAAAACCTCAGAGTAATTTAAAATTTTTCTTTGTAATATTCAGATTCTTTCCCGACTGATGCAAGCAAAATGGACCGGCCTGAATCTCTAATTACTGATGTCTCTGCTGCAACAAAAGGGTAAATTTTAATTAGTTTCAGATACTGTCATTTTTGGATATAATATGCAGGGGAAAAAAAATAAAAATTAAAAAAAATCATTACTACATATTATAAAATATAAGTATTATGTAAAATTCTGATAAAAGCAATGAAAATACGATTTAAATAAAAAAAAAAAGTTTTGTGGGAGAGAAAGAGAGAGGAGGGGTCGAACTGGAGGGGGGGGGTGATAATAAAATTATATTCTGAAGAATAAGTGAATAATAATAAATATATTATTAATCATCACAAGTAAATAATAATATTTATTATTATTCACTTGTGAGTTCATCAACTTTCTGATGGTTTGGAGTGGAGAAATTCTCGATCTGCGGGCCAGGTTCCCGTCTCCCATTGGGCTTTCAACCGTGACAACTTGGTTGTCTTTAAGACACCTTGAGACAGCTTGGCTGTTCGTGCTGTCTGCGATAGCCCAATTGGTAGAGGCATCGGCCATGATAGTCGAGGTTCCTGGTTCGAATCCGGGTCGCAGAATTTTTCCTTCCATTTTTCAATTGAAAACTCCTTTCTGAAGAATAATTTAAAAAAAACCGTGCTAACATGTTTTACATTAAAAAACATGCCATTGGATTCTTGTTACTACAAGGCATATTTTAAAGGAAGGACTAATCACATAAAAGGAGAACAAATGAAAAGGTGAAAAATATTAGTGGTTCCAAATACAACTACTGGCAAGAAATATCGGATATTTATTTCTAGTTCAGCTAAATTCATACAAAAGCTTAAATTTCCTCAAAAATAATGGACACATCCAAAAGGGATGAAGCATAAATTACAGAAAATACTTTATTCTATAAATGAGTAATTAAGCGTATAAACAAAACATCATTTCTGATTGAAAATATACATTAATATAATGAACACAGTGGAAAAAAGTATTGGATAGCCTTTTAGCTTGGAAATAATTATGGGATAATGCCAAATAAACATGTCAAATATTATCAAAAACTGTTTTTAATATTTTTGACTTGATTATTGCCTTAATTCTTCAAAGCATTGATTCATATAAGTTTATTCACTGATTTTTCCCCAACATTGACGAATTGCTTCTTTCAGCTCGGATTTGTTGGTTGGTTTGTACAAATCAATCATTTTCTTTAAATCCCACCAAAGATTTTCTATTAAATTTCCATCAGGACTTTGAGCTGGCCATTTCATCCGTCGGATTCGATGATCCTCGCAGTATTTGGCAACAGCCTGAGAACGGTGGCACGGTGCATTATCGTCCTGAAAGACAAAGTCATCCGAATCACCAAACGAATCTTCCAATGTTGGCAGAAGAAACTGATCCAAAATGTCTATATAAGTCGCACTGTTGACAGTGCCATTTAAAATGCACAATTTTCCAGGTCCTGCAAACGTAACGCATCCCCAAATCATTACACCCTGTGGAAACTTTACACTGGAACTTAAGCAGTCAGGATGGAATTGTTCTCTTTTTGTTCTCCAGACAAACATGCCGTTATTATCACCGTTCCCTAAGCAAATCCTACACTCGTCACTAAAAACAACTCGTTTCCAATCGTCCACTGTCCATTTTGCATGGTCTTTGGCCCATTGCAAGCGTTTACGTCGATGCTCATTCAAAAGCAACAGTTTCTTCTTTGCTTTCTTGAATGAAAACCCAGCCTCGTTCAAACGGTTTCGTAGAGTCCGATCACAGACCTTGACGCCACATTGTTCCCACTCTCGGTTCATCAATCGGGATGTTGATTTCCGCATCCGTTTACAGATCCGGATCAGTTTTCTATCGTCGGATGCACTTGTCTTCCTCGGTCGCCCACATCTTTTCAAATTCTGCACATTGCCACGAGAGTTAAACTTGTGCCACAGACGTGACACCGTGCTCTGGGAACATCTCAACAAAGTTGCGACTTCTAATTGAGTTTTTCCTTCTTTTAGCAGGCGGACAATTCGAGTTTTCACATCAGTAGACAGTTCTTTAGCTGGAGCCATGATACTCTAATTAGCAGAGCTTTCTGTCGTCTACTAACCTTGATAATTGTGAGCAGTTATAAAAGAATAAATAATTTGAATAACATTTGCATATTCGCAAACAAAATGTATGATTGGATGTTACTCACTGAATATATCGCGTATTTTTTTCCAACTAATCAGACTATCCCATTCTTTTTTCCAACACGTCCGTATTTATTTGCATATTTCAAAGAATCTTTTTTTTTTTTTTCAATTTTTAACAGTAAATCGTATTTATAGATTAAAGTGTTTTCTTTAATATATGCCTCATCCCTTTTGGATGCGTCCATTATTTTGGCGGAAATTTAAGCTTTTGCATGAATTTAGCTGAACTAGAAATAAATATCCGATATTTCTTGCCGGGAGTTGTACATATATGCTTACATCATTAAGTAGTGCAAGGATGGAGCTACTTATAATATCCATTTCAATATAATATTTATTATAATTAATAATCTATTAGGGAAAACTTCATACACTTGTTAACCTTAACAATAGCCCTTCCATTATGAATCTCTTTATATTATTTGGATGAATTAATAAATGCAATCGTATACGTATTTGCACATTTAGTACTATCTCCTATTTGATGCCTTTTATAGTGTTAATTGAAACTATTAGTAATATTATCAGTCCAATTACATTATCAATTAGATTGATTTTACCATGAGATTTTCTACACATTTTGACATAGCAGGTTGAAATTTGGAATGTATGAGGGAAACTTTTTTTTGGTAGGTCGTGGGAAAAGTGGATATACTTTTTGAACTTGTCATGTTCCCTTATTGTTTAAAAGCACGCTTGAAATATGCAAAAATATACACTAAAGCCTGAAATATGCATTTACAGTATATGTACAATAAAAACTTAGGCTACTAGTTTCAGAGGGGGCTGACAGTTGCTTAAAAGAGTGAAAAAAAAAGTCTTATAATAGCAAAATAGTAGTGTTTTTAATAAAGGAACCTATATATTTCGAAATAACATTTCATCATCAGGGTAGGGAACGACTACGACCAAGTCAATCCCTGCCACCGAATATATGTTATATATTAACCAATCAAGAAAAGGTTTCTTGCTGACTGGTGGGTTACAAAGAAGCTTACATAATTGGATAAAATAACTAGTAACTCCACAAAATTATTAAAATTATTTAAACAAACTTAACAAATGATAGCAGTAGTATAAAACTACAAAGTTTTTTGTTTTTGTTTTTTGGTTTGTTTTTTTTTTTTTAAAGATTAGCTCTTATATGCGGATTGCCTATATTCGATCACTGCAGTTCGGTTTATGGTGTGTTCGCCTTTTCTTGTTAACGATTTTATTCACACGGTCTAGGACTGGGTTTTTTTCAAAGCTTGTCGCTGTCAGTCTTTATGTACTTACTGATCTCCAGTGTCTCATATGTCAATATTTCTTGGGGTCTTTTTTGAATTTCATACTTTGGTGGCAGGGACTGACTTGCTCGGAGTCGATTCCTATCCTGATGATGAAATGTTATTTTGAAACGCGTAGGTTCTTTATTAAAAACACTACCATTTTGCTATTCTAAGACTCTTTTTATTTCATGCTTGTACTTAAACAAAATAGACC